>JAOXYL010000042.1:6779148-6805742 GCA_028564955.1 Terapon puta
CGAGTCTCCAGGAAAAGTCAGTCTCTCCTCTGGTTGTCCACACCTCTCTCTTTGCTCCCAAAACAACAACAACTACAACAACAACAACAACAACAACTCACCTCTTGTGGTTAATTCTTATTGACAGCAGCAGACTCTTCCCCAGAGCGGCAGCCCGCCTCGCTGACATTAACATCTGAATGAGGATGAGAGGAAAAAAGGAACACATTAGAATAGCCAGGGTGAAGGGGGCTCACCTGTTAGAAAAAAACAACACATTAATCACCTTTTCATACATCCTGTTCAGTGATTCATATGCAGATTGTTTTTGGGGATAACAAAACCACCAGAGGTTTTTAATCTGCCGTGCTTGTGTTTTTTTTTTTTCTTCCTTGCGGCTCGGAACATCTCCCCCCTTCCGTCTGTCTGGTTCCTTTCTCCCCCAAATGAATAAAAATATCTCACTCTTCTTGAATTTCCTTCCCCCTCCAGCCTCTCCCCTCCCCGTTTCCTCCTTTTCACTGCCCTTTTCCTCAAGTCACAAATGCAATCAGTGTCCTTCCATTCGAGATGTGATGTGCAGGAATCAGTCTGAAAAGGCTCTTTGAATCTTGTGACGGCTCTGATGGAAGCCTGCACGGACACAGACTTCAGCGCCATCTTACCCCTGCTACCAAGATTATAAAATAGAGACACATTTTAGATTTGATGCAGCTTTTCCGTGCATCTTTTGTTCTTTAGTGCATGAAAGATAACAGATAAATAAGTCAGACTTCTTCTTTTGTTGTTTTTCTCCTTTTTTAAAATTCTTGTACTAAAAAATATTCATTTAGATATGTACCTTATAGTATAAAACCATTTTTCTTAATAGAAGTTATAATATTTTGATGATACTTGCCATGATGCATACAAAGTTGAGACATATTCCTATGCTGCTCACAATGAACAACTATTTCATTCTAAGTAGTATTTTGTATGTTTATGGTTTAATAAAGTTGCATAGCTAAATCTTCACATTTGAAAATGATATATTTTTATATCTTGTGATTGATGAATCAATCATATGGCCTGTAACAGACCCAAAATGTCAGAAACTGTCTAATATCTGTATTTTCTTGTTGACCATTTCCCTATTCCAGTTGCTGCCCCGACTTCCTTTGAGGGCCCCTTTGGAAAGATTGTTTACCGAGTGAGGGCGGTCATCGACACGCCCCGCTTCTCCAAGGACTACAAAGCACAGAGGCCCTTCTACCTACTCAACCTGCTCAACCTCAACGAGGTCCCTGACATTGAAGTAAGTGTTTGTTGCACAAATCTTCGATGTGAAACACTTCTGGGCGCCGTGTTCTTGCTGAGTAAATCCAGGAGTGAACAAAGTGTCATGTGGAGACAGAGTTGAAGACGGGACTTCAAAACGGTGTAATGCATCTCTTTATTTGATCAACCTTTGTCTTGGTCGAGGCTTATTTAATTTCACAGCAGGGCAGGATGTAATTCATCTTTTCCTCTACTGCTTTACTTACTTATCATTTGCTCGTTTCCCGTCAACGCTGGCAGAGTTTCCTGATACTCTGGAACTAAGCAGAAATAGATTATCAGCACAGCATCGGCTAACGAGGCTCCCTAATTACTAACCATGCACAAACAGATGTTTATCCTTTGACTCCGCCTCTGCAGCATCAGAGCTACGCTGTGACCACTAAGAAGTTCAGCTACCTCCTGGTGAAGACCGGGACCCTCATGCTGAAGGCCCGCAGTGACCTGAGGGGTTACATCCCCGGGCAGGTCATCAAGTTAGCCACTGAGATCCACAACAAGTCTGGGAAGGACACGGGATATGTGCTGGCCAGTCTCATACAGGTACGCTGTTAAGGATAATGAGCAACAATGAGGTTGTTCTATCGTGACACCTTTTTCTCGCCACCCTTTGGTGTTCCGTTTTTTTCTCAGTCTTTATTGTGTTGTTGCTTTTTTTAAGTGTTGAGTACAGAGCAGCTGCACTGAAAATGCTCTAAGTGGAAAGAAACAAGCAAAATAAATTATAACATCAATGAAGAAAAATGAGAAGTACCACATTTAACAAAAGCCATAAAAATCTTCCCATCTCTCAGAGCTCACATCTGTGTCTTCATTGTCTTTGTCCAATACCATTATTATGAGCAACCAGTGTGCAGTCCCCGGGAAATTTTCATTTTAGAGGGTATTGACCTTTTAGGGCTGTAATATAAATCTCTGCTGGGATTCTGAAGCTTCAAATATAATTCCTTTCATCAGGGTGCACATAAAAATGAGTAATAGAGAGTCTCTCAATCTATTCCAAAGAAGCACTTTTCTTTCCAATAAGGTAGACGGGGGGGTCAAAGTCGCCGCTACATTGCACTTTATGACCATTTTTTTTTCTTCACACTAGAAAGTGACCTATAAGACCAAGCGGCCTGTGTTTGACCTGCGGACCATCGCCGAGGTGGAGGGAGCCGGAGTGAAAGCAGGAAAACACGCAGAGTGGAGGGAGCAGATCATCGTCCCTCCTCTTCCTCAGTCGGCGCTGGCCGGCTGCAGCCTCATAGATATCGATTATTTCATTCAGGTGCGTGTGTGGGTGTGGTTTTGAATAAAGGCTTAAGCTTGTTGCTGCTGTAAACACTGTAAATGCTACTATTTGCTGCCTCGTGTATTTCTGTGTATTCTCTTGAAACGCTGATGAATAATATCTTGGATTGAAACCAGTGAATTATTGATGATACCCACTCATTGTAAACCCACTGTGGAGTACTGTCCCTCTCTTAGTTTAACATTAAAGGGACATTATAGAAATTAATATATCAGTTGTTCAACAGACTTTTCTTGTAGTCCCAGTCTTCTGATGCCATGTAAAATGCCACAATATCGTTAAAATGATACCAAATCTATAAAACTATAAAATCATCCTCCTTCAGTAGCAGCTGGCAAAGAATATGGATGTTTCCTTTCTAATTTTAACTAGAATCATTAAGCAGAGAATGTGATATTTTTCTTTTCTCCATCTTGTCTCAAAGGAACACTGGTTTGGATACACAGTCTTTTTAAAAATAAATACGGGTGATGTTATTATATTTTTTTATTGTCACCATTGGTTCCTACTGTATATTATTATTTAAAAATATCTCACAAATATCTTACTACATTTTTAAAAAGAGCAGTGGTTGTTATGATTTTTATGTTATGATAATTTGCTGGCCACTGCTTTTACCCTTTCGTTATCTATCTTTTAATATTCATTTTTTTAAAGTAAATGCTGATAAATACACAATACATTTTATGAGTAAAATAAATGTATCAAGTGTTGACTATATTTCAGTGTAAAAGCTTTCTTCATAAATCATGTTTGTGCCACAGGTGTCACTAAAGTCTCCAGACGCGGTCGTCACTCTGCCCATCTACATTGGGAACATTGCTGTGAACTTGTCTCCGTCGAGGCTCATGCCCTCCAGTCCAGACCACTGCGGCGCCACCATCGGGGTCAGCGCGGCCGGTGTGATGCCCAGTGCCCCGCCGGCAGAGGAGGACCCAGAGGAGGGTCTGTGTGCCGGGGGCATGGTCAGCGAAGAGATTCCCACCAAGAGTCACTCTCAGCAGGATCCCTCAGGTCAGCCGGTCACCATGTCCCCCAGCGCCTTCAGCCACGCGCCCGGCGCAGCCCTTCCTCCGAGCCACAGGCGGCCCGACGCGTCCGCCCCCCTGTTCTGCGTGTCCACCGGGGCCACCATACCTTTCTTCACCGAGGGAGACGTGACTCCTGTCCCCACTTCCTGCTCTCTCATTCTCCCTCCAGAGTACAGCAGCTGGGACTACCCCCATGGTCAGTTCTTCAAAAAAATCATACACACAGACGAACACATGCATAAATGTACGAGCGATACACGTTTTCATAACAATCAGCTGGAGCCTCCTACTTATGCAAATATCCTGAAAAAAATACCACTGTAAGGATTTGTGACAGTTCTGTTGAGGGACCGTGTTCATCTTAGAACAAATGCACCAGTCATGCAAACACCTTGGTTTGGTGATGCAGTTTGTGAAGTCAGCTACTTTTACATTTCAAAAGAAAGAAAGTGATGGATGACAGGACCCTGAAAAGAACTCCATATGCATAACGGCTAAACCAGTGAGTTTAAGACTAAGACTTGAATACATCTTTTTCTGTGCAAAATTCAACTTTGAGCTGATGAGGCATTTATGGTTGAAACTCCACAATCGGTTTATAATGAGCCATGGTAATGCCATAAATATTACAGGAACTTTTTACTCTTTTATTTCAAAGCTGAAAAGTATTAGTAAATATTGGTTCATCCCACATTACTGCCGGTTTTAGAGGGTGTTTGAAGAATCTCAAAACAAGATCATTGCCTGTACCCAACTAAATGACTACCATTTATTTTTTCAGCAGCATGACCCATTAGTTTTGTTGTTGAATGTTAAAGAGGCATTTTCACTGAAGACATGTTGACACGTCACAGTAAAATCACAGGTATAAAGAATGAAATTAATGATGGCTGAATTCCAATTAGCTGCTTTGGTTTTCTGGCTCACTGACAGAATAAAGTGGCACAGAGGCTCAGAGACAGACCGTTTACTGTATTATTGACTATTTTTTCCTCTGCGTGTTACAGAGCCCCCGCCCACTTATGAGGAAAGCTGCAGTAGCGCCAACTCAAGTTTCAACAGTAGACAGTGAAGAAGAAGCAGGTGATGAAGCCTCACGGCCGTGCCCACCCACAGCTGTCTGCACTCGCCTCTCGTCAAATCAGGACGGAGACACGCTGGGCTCAAGAGGACGGATCATAACAGCACCCACTCAACGCCCAAAGATTGTTTCTTTGTCCTGTAATGAGTAAAAAAAGGGATCATATCTAATACAGAAGATTTAATTTCACCTCGTGTCCCAGCAGGTAGTGTCAGACAGAACGGGCGAACATCACTGTGCCTAAAGGAAGTACTTAGCATCATCATACAGCATTTAGAGTCTTCAGTGATTGGAAATGTGTCTTTCATTGGACAGGGACAAATTGGTTTTGTTTAGTTTATTTTCAATGTTTGTTTTTTGCATCTGTGATGCCTTGAAAATGATTTTGGCCTGAAGGCTCAGGTTTGGCTGAAACGCTGGCCTTTTTCGCAGTCTTGTTTTAATGGTGCACTTGTTGTGGTCCACTGCTGTCCGTTTGTGTCTCACTGTGTCCTCATCATCAGCATGGCAGAGCTGTCTTAATGCTGGATATAGAGAGGTCGGTCCGAGGTTGTCGTTTGTAAAATTAGTTGAGCTCCTGTGTGTGGGATTTTTTTGTTGTGGGATTAAAGAAATATTAGACAGTTGAAAAAATGAAAATGAGTGCAGTGTATGAGTCTGTGTGTTCTGCAGCATCATGCATCTGTCTGCTACAGTGTCTTCTTCTAGGAATTCTTTCAATCCTACGCACAGGAGCTTAAAAGACAAATAATATCTCAACCAAACCTCTCTAGAAATATTTAGTTTTTAGACTAAATCATTTATGTTGAGTAACCGAGAGTGATCACAAAGTTGTTTTTTTCTTAAATAATGAACCTCCATCCTGTGTTGCCTCATACAAAACTGAGAGGCTCTGCCCTGACACCAGTTTTGTATTCAGAGGACAGTCTATCTGCAGATGAAGCTCATTTTCCCTGCAGCTGGATATGAGGACTGCAGCGCCGATGCAGTCCATCTCTGCCCTCTTGTGGTCATCAGCGGCACAAGCTTTATGCCCTCTCGTCCTGAAAATGAAACAGCCGTGCAAACTGAAATACTTCACCGACTCCCTGCTTCTCTGATGCGCCAACTGAGCTCTGCAGAATAGTTTTAAATCTTATTTCCTTGCATCTGTTTGTTGAGCAGAACTGACAAATTGAAGTTTGAGATGCGTGTAAACTGGAGATGGGAGGATGTTTTTTTTCTCTGCTTTTTTAAAAAAACTTTTCCATTCTCAGTCTGAATGTGATTGTGCGTTTACTTCTCTCCTGTTAATTGCCTTAACTTTCTTTCAGTGTTACGTTAGTGAGATGAGAATCCTTGGAAATTTCAACTGGTGCAGTTGATAAGCGTACATGTGCACAACACAGCACTTTTTACAATTTCACTGCATGGGTTTCTGAGTGCACATCTACTGTGTGTGTGTGTGTGTGTGTGTGTGTGTATGTGTATGTGTGTGTGTGTGTGTGTATGTGTGTGTGTGAAATAGAGCCCTTTTGGACAATATGTTAAGTTGATTTGGGGTCTGTTTTCACTCAAACTTAGTCATTTCAAATTGGTTGGTGATTCTGTGTCTGTTTTAAATTATTTTATTAGTGTGTATGAGGGCTGGGTGATCATTTGACATTTTCAAGTTTAGGCGTGTTTATATCATAATATGACTGTATCACTCCACAAATTACCATGGTTTTTATTTTGCACATATCAGAGTTTGATTCACAGAAACGCAGTTCATTGCTTTGATCATCAGATATCTGATTTTGCATCCACTGTGTCCAACCGTGTCTTATCTTGATGACAGAAAAGACCTTTATTTATATAATTATACTGATTTCAAAAACATCGCCCAGCCCTACTGCGTTGTAAAAGCATCAGCACATATTCAGTGTCATGCCTCTGTGAAAACTCATGCCACTGAAAATCTTAAGCACAACCACTGTACTGAATGTGCGTGTGACTGCTGATGTGTTTGTCTCATTTGACCTTATTTTAGTACAATCTCAAACCCCATTCTGTGAATTTAGAGAAGAACAAATCACAGTGCTGGTGTCGGCTCCTGACTGTAGATCATGTCGCCACGTGCTTTTCCAGAACGTGCGTTTTTTTTCTTTTTTCATTTTGCGAGACACATCAGCTCAGAAGTTTTTCACAGACAAACTGCTGATACCGTTGGGAAGCTGACAGTCAAACTACGGTATTCAGGCGCTACGTTGTTGTGAATGCATGCCTTAAGCGATCTGGATTCCCGCCACCCTGCACAGGAGCTTGTGATGGACCTTCTTCTTCTCTGTCAGAGAGGACATCAGGACTTTTTTTGTCTCCTGTGGACTGTGCCAAGTGCACTTGATGTATACAAATGTAGCTTTTAAAAACAGCGAGGGCACTGGACCTTAGACCTGTTGAATTTGTTCTTATTCTTGTTTTAGAAAATATGTGCAATTCCTCTCTGCTCCACGAACGCTGCAGCAGCTCCCTGAAGTCATTTCATGCTGCCTTTACTGATCCTGATTCTGTTGAACTCTTTCTCCACCAAAAGGTACTATAGCTTTACGAAGCCCCACCTGTTCTGTGTCACTTTTTCATTCTTTCTCCCCCTCACATATTGATGAGTGGTGTCTGGTTTTGTATTTTTCTACTCGTAAACTGTTTACAGGTGCAGTATGCAGATACTAACGGTCGCACCTCAATCAGTAAATGTAATATCTCAACTTACAGTTCACAATCAAAGTTGTACTGTACAGTATAACAATAAAAATATATGACGTGTTTTTCTTGTTTATGTCTAGATGTCAGCTTTGTGATTTTGAAAACAATTTTTTTTTACTATTTTTTAATAAACAATGAACATTATAGTGCCTTTCAACTACAAGTTAAAAGTATATTACATAAAAGCAAAGATTTTTGTTTGTTCTAAAACAGAGTTAACACAAAACTCTGTTTAGACACAGCCGAGCCAGAGATAGATGGAAGTGTAAATGTTCTCTTATTCCTGGAAAAACATTTATAGGATCTCAAAAATCCTCATAGCAACAGGAGGCAGGTCCTCATTTGTCCTGAAACCGTCTTTTACAAAGGGGCAGACAGTTGAAGCGACTAAAATCAAAACAAGGCTGGAAATACAGGCGGCTGCAGCCAATACTTCACTTAAATTAGCAGAACTGCAGAGATGACATTTGGTGTAAAATAGACTCAGAAAACAAAGAATGATAAAGTATGTTTGAAGTTTAAATGTGGGTCACAGAAACATTTCATTGATTTATATCTGTCTGTCAAATACACAGTACACACACAAAAAATAATAAATACATTGAAATGTAAAATAATGAACATGATCATTTAATGTTTTTTTTAAACTAACAAGACTTAATCAAAAACTTTAGGAAAAATATAACCTCCTAATAATGATGTTATCGTTTTTTTTCAGTGAATTTCTGAATTACAGGTCCTACTTCACCACTTCTGCCTATTATTAGCCCAAGTTCTTCCGTAAAAGCCGGAAAACTACGAATGGCTTCGGCTGTTTCCGTCGTCACGCGATTCAGCCATTGTAAACAAACTGCTCAAGTGTGGATGTGCGCATGCGCAGCATATCCAAAAACGCTTCAACGGCTGTATCGCTTTGCTAACTTAAACTACACGATTATTGGCTGCATCGCAAAATAAAACCACTCACACCCAACCTGCTCGGCGTTGGCTATAATAATTGTGTTTCCGGGTGAGCTGAATGGGATTTACATCAATTTCGATCGTTTAGTCGCACTCAACCACGGACAATGATCGCGCATTAGCTCTTTGTTACCAGTCCCTGAAGAACACCATTAACCGTCAGCCCCTGTGTTTACGTCCTACAGTCACGGGGCAGTGTCATTCCGCCGCACAGGCTGGTCGCTGCTGCTGCTCCTGTGTTTGAGAAATGGCTCGGACTTGATTGCAGAAGAACAGCAGCTTTAATGGGGGACTGGAGTCAGTAAGAGCAGAAACACATCGCTGTCACCATGATGTCCGTAAGTTGCGTCTGTTTTTAAGCGTGGCACGGTTTAGCGCGCAGGATGCGTAACTTGAGTAAATTGCGTTGCATTTTAAAGGCTGTGAGTGTGATATGCATTGGGGAGCAGCCCACAATAAGCCTGGAGCAGCACAGTAAATAAATGTAAAGTTGTGCACCCGGTTTGGACGGTACATTCCGAAATACGTGCCACAGCTGGAAAGACCTGTGAAACCTCCGGGCTAGTTTTTGAAGCGTTGCCCATTCACTATGGCAGATCAATATGGCTGAAATGACTTCAGACTGACACTTCACACACACAACATAAATAACTAATTTACTCAAGTTTTATTTTAACCTGTTATGATCATATAATCATGATAGTAATCCGCTGAGCTTCACTATATGATGTTATAAAGATGTCAGCACTACATTTAACCCATTTAGATCACATGTTCTGCAATTTTGCATATTATAAAGTGAGCTGGAGATTTTAGAGTTTTATGCTGTTGTTTTCCTTACATTCAGCATTCATACATCACCTTCATCAACTTATATCAGCTTGATTTATGTTTATATTTATATCTTTTTGCTGTGATGGATTATATATCAATAATAAAATTTAACCAGCCCCATTTTGTGTCATCCATGTAATGTGGTGCTGATACGTGATATGTTAGTTTTGTGCTTGGTTTATTTGTTGAGCCATGACAGCAGAAAGACAATGTGTCATCCTTCACGGCAGCAGCAGTGTTTGCAGTAGAAAGTCCCACAGTTTGCAGTCTCAACACTCGCTGACACAGATCTGGTTTCCTCAAGCGGTCTGGACGATAAGCTTGCAATGACACCCTGCACAACCTGAAGTCGGACTGTTGACTCAAGTTATCTATATTTGGCTTTCTGTGTGATGTTTTCAAGCTGCCTCAGAAACTTCTGTCCTCTACAGTAAACCCCTGTCATAGTGCTGCTGCACAGTTTGTTGTCATTTTTGCTCTGACCTTTTATTAAGTTGAATTGTTAAAGTTGTTCCAGAGTTTCTATTTCATTTAGACAGACATGTTACAAATTGATTTTACTGGAGCTGACAATAACAAGCCCCCTCCCACCCCACCCCCCTTACTCTTGTGTCTACCAGTCGGATTCTTGTAAGGTGTGACCCTCACTTATGTTAATAACCTTTACTCATCAAGTTAAGTGCTGAGAAACAGGATGACATCACTAAAGATGAGCCTGACAGGGCAGCCGACGTGAGCGGACAAGTTTTACACGAACCTCGACGGAAGCCAGACACATTTGAAAGAGAAAATGAAGGCAGGCTGTGAAACTGTAACCCTCACTGATTGCCAGTAACTTCGTGGGAGTCTTAGCAGATGTCACAGGTGTTCTTTCTTATAGTTTTAGCCCGTAGAAGTCATCCTAGATAACCTCGCTAAACAGGCTAGTTAACAATTTGTCTTAACTGTCTCACTGCTTATGTTTCCTGTCTAAACTAATCCCACTGATGAACAGAAACACGTTACCCAATCAGTTGTTGACTTAGCCATGTTGGTTATTACAGTATTATCTCAGCTGTTAGAAAGGGAGAACAAACGTTCCATGCGAAGCTTCACGCGGATGTCCTAGTTATATGATATGCACTTCTAAACCACGAGGACACTGACATGACATGAAGGGACGACACACACATTAAATGCTCTGTCGTAGTGTGGGCTGGAACTGCAACATTTTTTTTGGTCTATAAGATTCTCAGAGTTTAGAGAAATGTCCTCAAGGCTTGATTTGTCAAACAGAAATCTTAATGGATTCATTTAAAAACAGAAGCAAATCCTCACATGGACAACTATCGATTTCCTTTTAATGATTATTCAGTCGATCGACTAATTGATTAAGTAGTCTGGACCACAGAGGTTGCAGGTTCCTTTTCAACAAGTGTGCAGCTGGTGAGAGAATTAGCAGGAAAGAGGGGTGGTTGGGGGAGGCTGGCATGGACAGGGCAGCAGGTTGCATAACATACACACACCCGCGTGCACACAGAAGCACACACAAACAGTGCATTCCTCTGTCAGTCACACAACCACAGCAGTAAGGCAGAACAGAGTGTGCTTTTGTGGGACAATACGTCCTGTAATTGTGGACTCGAGATCAGCTGAGTAGATATTTCTTAGGAATGGACTAAATTGTTTTTTGTCATTTAAGAATTCCAAAAAATTGATGTGGGACAGAGGAGGCTTTGACTTGGTATGAATCTGCTACTGAAGTAATAGGATGGCTTGTTTCAGGCAGAAAAAAAACAACATTGTCACACAGTGCTTTATTCTGAAATGTAAAGCCTTATATTGAGAAGTCCACTATTAAGGGTCTATTAAGAAAAAGTACAAATTTATCAATTTAAAATGTGAATAATACACAGATAATACACCGATCTGTAAACAAACATTTTGTAAGGCTTGGTCCTGCATTAATAATCTCAAGAACGCTGCTTTTAAACTGAATTACAAACTCCTTTAAGCCATTCAGCAGTGACCAGCACACGCTGTGTACAGGTTTTTAATTCTGTTCTTGTTTTTTTTTTTTAGATGACTTTTGGCTGGTCGAGCAGTGTGACGCTGCTGTTTGACTTCTGGGATGTGCACGGGCCTGCAGGTAAGCTGCAGACTGTCAGCGTCTCCATTTCAGAGTCATTCACCTCTGAGAGATCACTGTGAGTGGTGACAACTCCTGAGAACCATCATCGGGTTAAAACCCTTTTAAAGTGTTAAAGTGTCAATACACACTGCTGTTTCCTGGTTGATCAGGAAAAGTTTGTATAGGACAATGAACAGTCCACTTAGAACTGACATGCTTTAAATATGTACACAAAGACAGTTATGGAGTTTGCAGAGGATTCAAACTTTCACCTGGTTTAATGGTAAAAAACTCATCTTAGCATCCGTATACATTTCTCAAAGCTTCTGTAGTCCATCAGTGTTCAGTATTAGAGTCTGATCAATGGGTGGTTTTGAAACCAATGTTTCAGAATCACCCTTTTTACACTTTTTACAGGGAGCCCTTAAATTAGATTATAAGGAATTGTGATGAATGTGATGAAGGACTGAGCTGTACTTTGGTTATAGGACTATGTACTTTGAAATAGTCCAAATTAACAAATACCATTCCAGAAAATATCTGATTAAAGAATAAGAAAACAAGAATTACAATCTGAACAAACGTTTGATGCAAACTTTAAAAACATGACAATTGTTGATAGTCAGTAAACATTACAGTATTTTCCAGGTCATATATATTTATCTGTATCAGTCAGATTCTACACTGTATGTTACAAACACTCATATTTTTTCCAAATTGAGGTTACTGACAGAGGCTGTTTAAATGCATATATTTACAGCATAGCGTGATAAAAGTATGTTTTGGGATAATACCCATTTAACCAATGGAGCCAAGAGGATTATTTAGATCATTTTCCATAAATAATTATATGCTAGTTAAAATTTTTCTATGAATCTGGTTTGACATCACTGGAACTGATAAAAATCCAAGCAGACTACACCTGGCATCCTCTGTGAGTTAAATGACCAACAGTGTTGTGGGAATGAATGAGAGTGTGTTCAGCTGTATGAGCGCAGTGTGTGTGTCTTTGTGTCTGCAGGAATGGTGCTGTCGGTGATGGTGGTCTTCCTGCTGACCGTCTTCTACGAGGTGCTCAAAGTGTGGAGGGTGTGGCTGGGGAGCAGCTCTAAGCTGGCCCAGACTCAGTCTCGGTACGCGGTCCCTCCATCCTACCCCAGCGACAGCAGCGCCGCACTGCATGGCAGCCTGTCTGAATCCTCGCTGACTCCCATGGAGCAGTCTCAAACTCAGGACACCAGAAACAGGTCAGGATCCTTTTGGAACACAAGACAGTTTAAGCGTTGATATGATAATTTCTCGTAGATTTGACCGAAAAGTTCTAATAAGCGAATGTGAGATGATGCAATAAGAAGCAGCTGCCCATCAAAGCACGACTACTGCTGCAGTCCTACAGGTTCTAGGAAATTACAGAAGCCCATTTAGTCATCTTAATTCTTACTTAGATTAGTGTTTTTCAAAATCATCACTAACAGTAAAAAAACACTTTTGTCTCTTTCTTTTTTTACTGGTGAAAATGGGCTTCAAGCTTGACTCTATGTGTGAACATGGTTGTATTCGTTGTATTTTCTTGATTCTCTTGACCTCGTTGTACCCGTAATTTCTGAACTTCACATCCACTGGTTCTGAACACTGACCTCCATCTCTGTTTAATGCTTGAAGTGTCACCAGTGCTATCAATGATAACCCAAAAAACATAAGTAACCTGAGTCCTTTACTAGGAAAATCCTTTAGATCCTGACTGACTGAAATCACACTATTTCACTGAAAAAAAGTATTTGAGGCCTCTCCTACAGATTCAGATGTATGCAGGTGAACTCATGTAATCTTCTCTTTGCTCTACAGCTGGTTGCTGCACGGTATCCAGACAGTCCTCCACATGCTGCAGGTGTCTCTGGGCTACATGCTGATGCTCTGCGTCATGTCCTACAACACCTGGATCTTCCTTGGGGTGATAGTGGGCTCTGTCCTCGGTTATTTTGTGTCCTTCCCTCTCCTGGGTCGCATGTGATGGTGTGGACAGTTTTTTTTTATTCCTGTGAGTTAAAAGGATGGCATGGATACTGAACGGGAAACTACTTGATTTACTGATTTCTACATATTGTTCCATTGATCTGGATGCAGTTAATATTTTAACAGTCGGGGAGCACAGGAGGAGGATTCCTGAAGAATAAGCTGCATAACACTAACCATTGAATCCAAGTCATCCCGATGTGGAGACTGAAATCTTCACGCCCAAAAACCTCCTGATTGTCCATCAGCAGTTCAATCCCTCGGGCTCCTCTGTTTTTTTTTCGGGACCCTGTCGTTAATTTAATCACTTTAACTAAGCAAACAATTTCATATTGATGATCTTTGACCTTGTGGTTCTTCTGTGTTAAAGCAACACAACGTTCTGTTTCTGATGCATAGTGTTGTTTATCTAAGCTAGTAATGCATGTGAAAATGGATCTTCTGAGTGCTGCCTGCCTAAACTCATAAAGGGGAAGAAATGCATTTTTTCCACAGCAGAGGAAGGACAGAAAACTGCGATGAGAAGTTACCCATCGCTTGTGGCATATTGGGTTTTTATTCTGTAATTTTTGTACAGTTTTCTGGTCAAGCTTGACAGACTTTTATAGCCACCACACAGTGTACTGTCTCTTACTTAACATTTTAATGACACTACAGATCTAAAAATGACATTCATTATCATACAGACAAAAGGACATTGCTGACTATGGTGATTAGATACTTCTACTGTAATTTTGAAGCTAAACTCATCCTGAAGACTGACTACTTATAAACAGCATGAGTGGAGCCAGCAGCATTTTTGAAGTGTTAGATACAGATTTTTTTGTTTGCAGGAGTGAAACCTAAAAGCAGACTCACACTTAGAACTGAGATTTACAGTCAGGGGTCAGAAGACGGTACTCATATTTAGGAACTAAATCATATGATTGAAACTTGTGGACTTCTGTCATGTGTCCTCTTGGATCGCTGACAGATCAGAGTCATGCTCACGCGTGTAACGGGGCAGTGAAACTGGATGATGTGGTTCTGTGGCAATCATTGACAAACTGCAACAAAGTGAACTCCAAAGAAGAAATCAGTTTGTGTGCCTTGCAACTTATATGTCAGGTGTGTTTCCTGTTGAAATGTGCTCACCTCTCCTTTCAGAATGAAGTATTTCTATGTCTGATACTGACAATGGAAACGTATTGTTCCAGATATGTCTGATTGTTTGGGGTTTACTGATTTCAATATCAAGAATTTTCTTACTGAAAGTTTTATGTAACATTAAATCTCTCAAGCAACTCTGTTGACAAAAATAAAGAGACGACTTGATGGAATAATTTTATTCATCCATACATATATCTTTTGATATATTTCAAGATGGCAAAAAGGTACATACAAATTGAGCTGCTCAAACTAAACAGATTTGTTTTGTAATAAATAAACAGGAAAAGCCGTGAGCCAATCCCTTTGGAAGTAATGGGAAGCAAACTCAAAATGTGCCTTGGATACATTGGCAATAAGCAATTTTATAACAAGGAAGACACTGACTTATAAAATTGGGAGGGGAGGAGGAATCACAATTGACCACAGCCTGTACAGGAACTAATTCACCTGTGAGTGTGTGCTGACAACAAAAATGTGGTAACACTTAAAAACACGTGACAACTTATCTTAAAATCTCCAAGAAAGAAACTGATATGCAACTGCAAGTTCATAAGAAAAAAAGTGGAGATCATGTGCTTATAGTATTTACATCCTGTCTCTCCATATTTACTCTCCGTGTACTCTGTATATACAACAGCTTCAGTATTTCATGTATGTTTGTACTGGAAGAGAGATCCCTCCTCTGTTGCTTTTACTGAGGCTTCTCCCTTCACCTGCTTTAAGGCTTTCTTTCATGTTCTTTATTTTAAACTAGGGTAAACTTGAAATACATTCAAACTTATACTTGGTGCATGGCAGGTCAGCTATACATGCAAAACTGTTGGCAACAACAGCAAAGCACACAGGAAACATCCTAAGAAATGACCATTGTGCATATTTTTGTACACTGATGAGGACATTAAACTAAAAAAATGACTTTGTCCAAGTGACAAATAAAAAGAAAAAAATCAATTAGGGTTTAACATTTTAATCAAATCAAAAGGGATTGGTTTTAGATAAAAACAATGTCATGTGTCCGGTTTGATTCAGTGTACTTACAGTGAAGTTAGAAAGAAATGAACATTAAGAATCTCCCTCAGAATCATGAGGAGCACTTCCTCTGATTACAAGTTCATCAATATCCAACATGTTAAAGAGCCATTATTTACTGTATCTTGCTCATCTGCACCCAAATGTAAAGGGATGAGAAACAGAATCTTGGTTGTTGTGTTGCACAGTTGTCATAAAGTTCATATTACCTCTCAGATCACAGTGAGAGTCTAAATAATTCCTGAAAGGTTGTAGTAAAATATCTAGTGTTGAAACATAAAGGGCCATTTGTGAATACAGGAAAAGCTTCCAAAGTAAACAAGTATTAAAAATTATGTTTTACAAAAATAGATACCAGCATTTCAAAATACACATACAAGTCCCAATGCAACATGAGAAGGTTGGTTGTAGTGCCACCTTCTGCCCAGGTCAAGGTATTAAAGGGGTCTATTCACTGGCAGTACAGTTAAAAGCACAATCTGTAATTTATGACTATAAATGTGAGATATATGAAGAAAATATGAAGCTAATTTCCTGCTGTGTTTACAGACATAAATATGTCAACAAATTATAAAGTTGAACACATCAATAACTTAAATGTGGTTGTTGTTGAGTCCCTTATTTGTGGACGACCACTTTAAAATCCCTTATCTCTGTAATGAACATTCGGCCTGTTGACACAGGATAAAGGAGCTTTACTTCTATAAATCAGACCTTTGGAATTCAGTGTCACACACAACACAGAGGGGAAACAGGAAGATTCACTAAGCTGCGTAGAAAAGGAGCCAATCACCAAAGAAATGTCTAAAGAACGTCGAGGAGAGGGTGGCACAGTTGGTTTTGGAGTGTGCAATATTAAAACAGTAAAGAAAAGATTTACTAAGTCAAATTAAACCTTTAAATACAATCCATATTCTTTCCACTTCTCTCCAACTACATGCGTTGCAGTTTTTCCTCCAGCGTCAAAGTTGTGTTCAGAGGACTGTCTTCCTACGCCAACATCACCTCCACTTCTGCTGGGTCGATAATTTTGTCCCCTCCGTTCAGATTGTTTATGATTTGCTGAGGCTCACCTTCGTCCAGCCCCTCACCGGTTGGTGACTGGAAACCACTGTCCCCGTGTGAGCTGGAGTCCACCGTCAGTGCGGGCGGCAGTGATGACTCGATATCTGACTCTGACGCGGAGGCCTCACCGATTCGTTCGCTTCCATCGTCTTCCTGTGCTGCTGTCTTGATTTTCTCAACGCCGTTCTCTCTGGCTTCTTCCTCCTGATGCTCCCTCTCAGTTTCCTGCTTCTTGCTTCCCACCAGCTGCTGGAGAATGGACTGGGGGGAGGACTTGTTCCGGGGAGATTTCGCAGGGACGTCTTCCACCACGGTGGTGACGTGCGTCACATTCTCTTGCACCCCATCCTCCATGATGATGGTGCCTGTGCTCGGCTCCGTCCCGTTGGTCACGTCGCCCTGGCTCTCCTCTGACACCGGCACCACCATCTCCACCACTGGATTAATCAGGTCTCTTATTTCATTCACGCTGTCAGGAGATTTGGGGTCCTTAGACTGGCCCAGGTTCTCATCCTCTCCTTGGTCGTCCTCCATGTCCTCCTCGGGGATGAGCTCCACCCCTGGGACTTCCAGGCAGGACTCGTAGGGCAGAGGCACCCCATCCAACTGGATCATAGACACCACCTGTCTGCGTCTCCTCCCAGAACCTCCTCCTTCAATGCTGCCACCATCGACGGGGCCTTCTGGCTCATCTCCCCCAAATTTAGTAGCCCAGTCCACTGCAGGCGTCTCTCCGAGCAGGTGCAGGTTGGGGTCGCTGTTGGTCAGAATGATGCTGTCCCTGTAGAGATTGTGTCTCCTCTGGACAGCGGCCTCCTTCACAGCTGAACAAAGAAAGAAAACAAGAAAATCACTCACTGTGTTAACAAATGCATTAGATAATGTACTAGATATAACTTCTAACTACCGCTACCATTGCCATGGCAACAATCATTTCAAAATCATGTGTTTTGTGGCACTCATTCACTCACCCATCATTATGTCCTTGGAGACAGACTGCAGAACCACCTCCTCGAACATATTTTCCACCAGCAGGAAACGGGAGAAGTCCTCAAAGATAAGCTCTTTGAAGCGAGGCAGCTCCTGTGGATGAAGGGACAGAGATGAGCTCCATAAAGTTTCTGACACTCAGTGTATCACCCACATATCACTTATCAACGTATTGCATTTGATGTCTCTGATCCCATCACTTGGAGCCAAAAACAAAAAATACAATTAGTAAAGAATAAAGCTTTGGGCTCTATCTTGAAATCATTGTCATGTTTCTTTTCATTTCTTCTTTTTGTGTTGTTTTTTCTTTTGCCTTGTGTTTATACTGCTGCCATCCACACACAAGTTCCATAGACTTATTAACAGTTACTAATTATTAATATGTAGAAAGGTTCATAAAAAACTGTAATGTAATATGTAATGATGTAGTATAGTGTAGTCTAAAATGTGTTAATATAAAATATAAATGCAATTTAAAGTGTGTATATGATGAAAAACTGGTTTGAAAGGCGGTGCACTACTCACAGGTGAGAAGGTTGGTGAGAGCTGCTGCAGCATGTATGGGATGATGATCTGCAGCAGAGCCTCTCTGAAGAATTTCTTGCGCACTGTGCTGCTGTCATAATCGTATTTCTGACAGGGAGGGATCAGAAACACGAGTTCAGTGACCCCTGAGAGCTTTTGTACTTATGGCACAAATCATATTTACAACAGCAAGATATTTACATCTTCTAGCATTTCATTATATTCCTGAAACCTCAGATGAATAAAATACAGTCTTATTTATTTATTCTCTAATGTTCTCTGGCTAAAATAATGGAAGCATTTGAGGGTACTGTATTTACTAATCCTTTCATCCACCTGGTCATCTACTAAATATTCATCCTCCTGTTTTACCTTGAGAACCCTGTCCTGGCATCGCTGGATGTTCTTGCACATGTCATCTTCTCCCTGGGCCTCTAAAGACTGGTGGAGCAGCTGCTCAAATGTGTACACTGCATTGTCCATTTGCTGTCAGAATAAATATAATAAAAAAGAAATCACCTTAAATAGTAGCAGGAGAAATAGCTTGATGCTGGCTGTGACCGCAAACCAAGGCTTAGCTTCGGCTCGCTCACAGACAGTTGTACTCTTTTTGTCCAGCAGGTGGTAGTAAAGACTTCACCACAGGTAGGGCAGGTTCTTTAACTGGAAACTACGGAGTGTTTTCATGGATCCTGTCACTGCTTTGGCACATCCTGATACTTTGTATTATTCCACAGAAAACTGCTATAGCGCCTCACCTCCCTCATGAGGATCTGAGCCCTGCTGACGAACACCGAGGGGTTGGAGACGTCAAACCTCTGCTGCAGCCCCTCCAGGTTGAGCTGCTCCACCTTCTCGTAGCAGCTCTGCATCTTCACTGGGTGGAAGGCGAGCATGGACAGCCTCTCCATGTGCTGAGGGGAGGATGGATAGAGGAGGGAGAGAGACAGTGATCGTCGTGGTGTGAGCATCAAAGCGAGACGGGTGAAGGCCAAAACAGAGAAAAAGGTTGCAATGATCATTTGGGATCAGTCACAGAGGGCAGCTGAGGACACTCCCTGCCGTCTAATTAAAGACTAGCACTAAGGTGGCTTCCATCAACACAGGCAGCGTCTTCTCGTGCACTCTAATAATTTGATCCAAGCCAAAAGTTAGGCAACGCTCTTCGCATTCACACCTTAATTTGTAGTTAGACTGAGGTCTTTTTTGGGGCGAGTAGAAATTGAAGCTTCATAAGTGAAGTTTGTTCCTGTGCTTTGAATCTGTGATCAAGTGAAGCGGTTTTGTGTGAAACACGGCAGTATGGGTAACAGATGTGTTAAAAAAAAAGGACTCACTTTTTTTTTTGTGGATTTCCTGTTAGGGCCCATAATGCAAAAAAGTGTCAGATAAAGCTGCTGATTAATTGATTTTCCTAAGATTAACACTGAATCTGGAATGAGGAAGGTAGTTTATGTGAAGAACCACAGAGAATCATCCCCCAGAGTTTTTTTTTTTAACGCCTCTTCAAGCTCATTGTTTTGGTTTCACAGCAAATTTACTGTTTGGTTCAGTCTCCCTCGTCTACCCTGTTTCCAGCAGATGTTTTCAGCTTTAACTGTTTGCTAATATATTTATTGTAAGGTGATACGACTGTATATCAGGGCACTGTGTCTGACAGCTTGTTGTAGAATTCTTATGCCCCCTATTGGCTTGAGATGAGTTAATGTAGCTTTAAGGGACTCAGATAAAATAAAACAGGGGACATTTAAAAAAACAAAAAAAAACACCTCCTGCTCTCCTTTTGAAGGCTGATATCTCCTAATGAATGTCTACACACCATGATGTCCCCAGTGTCATCAAGAACTCCAAGGTGTTGCTGACTCTGACTGCAAGGAACCTACATGTGACGCTGGATAATCAGCCAAATTTTGTTGGTAATACACCATAATGCCCAGGCTGTCCTTGACGCTCTGCTACTGCCAAACAGCTTGCCTCTGTCTCATAACCGCCATTCATTGCTCAGATTGACGGTTTGTTGTCCTGACATCAGGTCAGCAGAAACTCTGTGCACCTTCCAGCTGACCTTGGCCCATGAGGAAAACCAAAACCAACCTCCCTTACTTTTTCTTTTTATAGGCAGCACTTGAAAATACAATGAAGTTGTTGTAATTGTGTTGTTTGAAGTTTGATGTCCTTACATGTTACTTTTTGTTTTTTTCTATTTGGCTGTATAAACATATTTCAAGTCACTTCTGGTAAGAACTTTTATCTAAATAAATGTAATGCAATGTTATATTACCTTAGATATCTCACATGTTAGCAGAGGTATCAGATTAGAGTGAATCATTTTAACGGTTAAACCTAATTATTACCAGTTAATTAATTTACTGAAAAAAGAAAGAAAGAAAGAAAGGAAGAATGAATGAATGAATGAATGAATGAATGAATGAAACAAACAAACAAACAAAGAGAGAAAGGAAAGACAAGAAGTAAAACATGACTCACATCTCCCAGTTTTTCTTTGCCCCCTCCGTTCAGCGAGTTCTTACTGAGCTCCACCAGCTCCCGGAAGAAAACGTCCCTGACCTCGGAGAAGCCTCGGCTGGTGGGCTCCATCAGGGCCTCCAGGATGGAGCTGATGTAGGGCTGGATGTTGGTCTGTAGGAGTTGCTCTGCCTTGGGCAACACCAGTGCTGCACACCACAAGAACAATAGAAGAGAAAAAAACACAGATGCATGGTTAGTTGCTTCAGCTTGTAAACAACACCACACATGAGTCAATGAGTCAATTATGAATATAAGTAAAGGCATGGCTGTGACTCCAGTGGAACTCTCCAAATATGTCATCAATGCACAGTGTTTTGTTTCATGCCAGGTTGATATGGTTGGTATGTGCGCCATGACAATTACGCAAAACACACTCAAGCCGTCTCAATGGAGGCCCTGCAGCTCAGGTTCCCTAAGATACACCCAACTATCAGCGATCAACAAATTCACAGCTAGAACTGTGGCTCTCAGACTCTCAGATGTTTGCGTCACCCTCGCGTTTAGCTCAGTTGACTTGTAGTTTCGAGCATTATCTGTGGCATTAAGTCAGAAACGGGGAATACGGCACAGGTGATGGAATGCAGCTCTGCCACTTCACCTCAAGGGAAAGGCACCCAGGAAAAAAACAAATGAGCAGCCAGCACCAAGTTAACTTTTGAACAGAGGGCTGAATAGACGCTCCGCTGCAGAAAGCCAGCTAATCAAACAGAATGAGCGAAGAATGACCGGAGATAACACCAGGCCCAAATACAAAGCGGAAATTGTGAGGGAAGAGTGCAGAGGGTAAAACAAGAGCTGGAAAATGTCAGATATCGCGGGGAGGTTTAGTTACAGAGGAAAGGCCCAGTGGGTGCCAAACGTCCAAACAAACTCGTCGGAAACTTGAGCAGCGTGGCGTTATTCAGTGACCAGACTGATGGCTTCGCTGTGCCAATAATCCATGAACCAGAGAAACCACGGCTACGTCTCAATGAGGCAAACAGTAAGTGAACAATGAAGCGTGCACTTGAGGTCGGGAAGATCAGGTTACACGGTGCAGCGAGCACCAAGTGAGCCAAGTCATTTTGCACAGCATGTTGCACATGTCAAACATAAAAATGCATTCAAATATGCCATCAAATTAGTGTCTGTCAGCATCTCTTTCTCTCTCTTTTTTTATATTCCTTTCCTCCTTCTGCTCCAAATTCTAATTAATTGTCTAATTCATTTTCCAAAATGAAAAGAAGAGCGTTGTATGTAGATCTTTGGTCACCTCGTATCTTGCCACTGACGTGCTCTTTGGACGTGATGATCTGGTCCATGTCGGTTCGCAGCCTGGCGTCCAGCGGGACTCTCTGAGCCTCGCAGGCCTCAACCAGCGCTTCATACTGCCCGGTGGTCTGTGACAACACCTGCTTGTACACGGCGTCAGAGATCTGAAAGAGAGAGGTCGTTAAAAAACGGGTCTCGCTTGTGTTCGTACAACGTTTCCGCAAACGGGAACTCACCAGCATCCAGTTCCTCTGCCTCTGCTGCATCTTCCCCTTCAGGCGAGGACCAATCACGTTTCTCAGCTCTGGGTGGAGGGTCTCCATCACCAGATTAGCCAGAATCTGTACACACAAAACACACGCTCTTTACACTCTTTACCATTTTTAACTTTTGTGTCATTTATTTGTGTGTATTTGGATTGATTTCTCCCCAATCAATAAGGTCTTAATGTGAGCTGTAAAGTCAGTCCCACCTTCTCACCAGTCACAGGTTACTATGGCAATGTGCCCACTGGGGATTTAAACCAGAGGTGTAGTCAAAAAAAACAACCAATATCCTCCACCCAAAGCAAAACAACAATAAGCCTTAAAAAAGCGCAGCCTGTCTTTCCTTTGTGGTTACACGTGCACAGTGGGGCACCCGTGATGATACACAGCTGAACACAGGTGGCAGGAAAGCCGGTTTTCAGCGGCACTGCCCTCACAGCTGACGCTCCGTACCTCCATGAGCTCTTAACCAGGCCGGGCTAAATATTTGGTGAAAGATGTTGCTGGGTAATGAATGGCTGTGACAAAAAGCAGGGTAGCTTTTCCACACAGAGGAAGAGAGAGGCCTGGCAAACAATAGGCATCGCCAGTTTGTCTCAAAGCTTGTTTGTCTGGAACTACTCATTTAATTATCTGTATTACTGTCGCGTTGGTGGATGTGACTTGTATTATCTTACTTCAATGTGTTTAGCGGACGCGAAATAATGACTTTATCAATCGCTTAGTTGTCAACTAGTAAATCATTTTCAAACTATTTTGATAATTGATTAATTGTTTCAAGAAATATTTTAACAAAGAATGTCCAAATTATTTGATTTCAGCTTCTTTTTGGTTACTTTAATCCTCTTTAACAGTAAAGAGAATATCTTTGGATTTGGCCAAAATAAGTGATTTAAGGACATCACCATAGGCTTTGGGAAACAATGATCAGCATTTTTCACCATTTTCTGGCATCATATGGACTAAACATCTAGTTGATTAATGGAAAAAATCGACCAATTAATCAATGAAAAATAATCATTAGTTGCAGCAAATGTATTTAGAGGAACTTTTAACATCTGTCTGCACACCTCAAAGCTTAGTTCAGCTCAGCTAAAAACCGTAAGGCCATAAAATGTCATTTATTTAACCTTAGAGCGCTTTTATAATTAATGTTGTTGCCAAACAGGGGGAAAAAAACACTTTCACATCTTATTGGGTGACTTTAATGTCACATTTTGCCTGTATCTACAGTAAAAAGATGTAGACATGCTTTCCAAATGAAGCTGTGAAAAAAAAGGGTGGGGTATTTAAACAATCAACACCCCACCCACCACTGTGGCCCAGTGCTTTGCAGTAAACACCTGAAATGATACATTTGTTGTCAGTAATGTAGTGTTTCACATCAAAGTCTACCAACAGCCTGGCCATGTGGCTTCAGCAGGAAATCATCAAGGTTGAGCCTCTGTTGGTGACTCTGCCTGTTGGTTGTATCACCTGCTGGTCTCAAACCACATTTTAAGCCACGAGCTATTAGCAGGTGTCTGACTTAACTGAGGTAAGTGTGTTTATTAGCTATGTGTGTGTTTTTCACAGCAGACATGATGACTAGTCATAGCGTGAATGAGAAGAATGTGTTACTAAAAGTATGAATGATGGCTTAGATCTACTGAGCTTAATATAAATGTCCCCAAGCAGATGAAGGGAGTTAATGCATCAATCATTTTATTATTTACACTTTTTCTAAGTGATAAAGGCCTATTTTTCCCATTTGCATTGATTGTGGGTAACTTATGCTTCTTTTGGTTAATGTTTAATGGCTCCATTGTGATTTTGTGCTCTGAGAGGTGTTGAAATATGAATAATGTTCATGTTGGAGTTCTGTGAATGTTGAGGGCTGGTTTGGTCTTGCTGTATTTCCTGTTCTTTGACAGATATTGTGAACAGACTTTACAAATGTAAACACCACTGCTGTCTTCCCTGCAGCCCATTCACAAAACTACTTCCCTGTGATCTGTGGCTTTTGTCACATTTAGGACATGTAGGCGCATTCACATTTCAGAAACATTTGAGCTCAAAGTAACCTGTTTAAATATGACTGGTCTTATCAATTAACATTTATACAGCTGAGCTCTTGCTCCCTGGTTTTCCCAGCTGGACCCATTAAGCTCATATCTATGCACACTACCGAGGGTCAACTGCAGCCTATTTTTCCCTCTCTGTATTCACATAATAGATTAAAAATCCACAGGAATGTCTGAAAAGCGGAGACAGCGGAAAATCGAAAACCTCTTACTGTATTGCCTGAAATACCCCGTACATTATCCTAAAATGTCTCTATGTCATTTGCTTCAGTTAAAAAAAACTTATTTTATATTAAAAGATACAGAGGCATAATCTGCTCTTTGTCAGATACAGAGGGTTATTTTATATTACTCACTATAATCTTCTGTGCCTGCACTTAATATGAGCTGGAAATGTTGTGCTCCCTTCATGTTACAATGAAGAAATGAGACTTTACATACACATACATACTAATGACAACGATAAAACAGACTAATTTATTGTACTATGCTAGCCGTTATGTCTCCAATCATTATAAAGCAGTCAGCTCAGGCAGTGAACCCCTAACGTATCAAATACAACCAACGTCTCCCTTTTAAAAGCCGAGCTGATTTTAACTTTTCGCTGCTTGGGACCTTCACTTCAAAAAGCAAACCACAGATAGTTAATATAAAAACGTGACTGTCGCAACCTTAACATGTCTCTGTAGCTGAGTACTCCACTGTTCCGGTCACCAGGGAGAAACTTTGATATAGACAGGAAACATGGAGATTAATGAAGAAAAAGTGACGGCCATAAGCACACAGAGCGACTATAAAGCACTAGTAGTGGGCTGAAAGGGACTCTTTCAGAAAGGAGACCCCGATCAATAGTGTGTGTGTGTGTGTGTCCTTGTGAATGCTGGTATGTTGAGGGGTGGGGTCTTGTTTCTAACAGTCTCTTTGAAGGTCTTGTGTAGGAGCATTCTTGTACTTTAGTGTGAGGAAGGGGTGTTTTCCTGAGCTATATTCATTAAGAAAAAGTTTTTTTTATTTTTTTGGAGGCAGTTCTGCCTCTTTTCTTCAGCCAATGCATGTCATCCATCATTGCAGCTCCTAAAGCCCTAACTTGGACTTTGAACAGGTAGTTACAGGGTCTGTTTGGAAACTGTCCCTGAAAATCTCTTTCAAAAGTCCATAAGATTTAGAAGAGCAGAATTAAATTGAACATTTTTCTTCCCCATCTTCCCCTCTTTACCGTGCACTCCAGCTGTGTTGCTTGGTCTAATTCTTTGTAACTGCTCTTTTTCAGTTCACCTGTCTTTTACGTAAACTTGTGTTTTCTCGTTGCTTGGTTGTTCTGTCAGTCTGTGCAGGAGCAGTGATACTCGATCAGATATTCTGTTTTGATTGGCTGTTTTTGACCCGAGCACGGTGAACCCTCGTCAAACGGCTTCAGAGGCAGCAGGTGGAGCCTGTCGCAGAACATCCATCTCATGTATTACTATGAGGACTTACTGAAATGTAAGCTACTGACTTCTACTTTGACATACTTTAATGCAACCTCCTAAAATTAGGTCTATAGCTGATACTGGAACTGGAGTCCTGACCTGTGGGGGCTCTCCACACATCATATCCCAGGTCCCATAGTGTCCCTTGGCTTGTCTGTGAAGCCTCACGGCGTCAGTGAAGGCCGGTGTCTGGACAGTGCAGTCCTCTGACAGACCTGTTGGGGACAGGAGAGAGCAGATGCTTCATTAAAATGCAAAGAATCAAGACCCCCCCTCCTTCTGAGGGAGTCTGAAATGATCTTGAGCAAGATGGTTGGATGCTTCTTTTTTGAAATGGATGATTTTTTTTTGTATGGAAGTAAAGTCTCAATGACACAATTTACCTTCTATTGGTACAAAGTATAAGAACGTGTGGACATTTTATTGGCCTCTGTAGGTTTCCACAACAACAACCTCTTCCATAACATCTGAGTCATTTCTGTGAGACGGCCTTAAAGTATCATTTTGGTCGGCTGTATTTTCAGTAACAGTTGCTGGACAACACGTGCGCTCGGCCGTGTCATCCCGCAAAACAGGAAGATGTTGGCTTGTCAGAGGACAGATTTCAAGTGGTTGCCATGGTTACCGCCCCTCCCAGGTGACAGGACAATAGCAGCGGCTGAAAAAGCACTGTGCGACATGCATGCTCTTTTTAGGAAGTTGGTTCTTGTCATGTGGCTGCATTTAAGTGATAAAAATACAGAGCTGCCACTCTCAAGGCCACAGCTCTGAGGGACGGCGAGTGCTGAAAATCAAACATGCCTCACAAAAGGGTATAAACAGGTGTATGGAATAAAACATCCCTATAATTAGAAGTTTGTCCTTCGGGGGAGTTCCTCCTTTGAACAAAAGTGACTAATGCTTCGGTTGTATTTT
>JAOXYL010000042.1:6844219-6874771 GCA_028564955.1 Terapon puta
ATCTCAGCTGGGTGGATTAAATCGGCCCTCGATAGCCACCCGATGGCCCTTTGAGCCTGTTGAGCACTCACACTGAGATTTAATCTACCCCCGAGATCCATCTTTATCAGTTTTTACTGTCTGGTTATTTTTCCAGTTAACCCTTCGCAAAGACAATCACATTGATTTGTTACCGGTTTCTTTCGGGACAGGCCCTTGAGTTGATGTTGGATTTCAAAGAAGGATTCTCTCCTTTTTTTTCCCTTTGTGTGTGTGGTTTCTTATTTTCCTTTTCCTCTGACTTCGTCCATGTCACTTTTTCTCAGCCCGCCATGACATGCTCACACGGCCCACGGCTAGTCCGCAGAGAGGGTGCTGTCTCTTAGCAGTGTCTTTGTCGTGATGAAGCTCTTGGGGTGCTGACACTCAGGGTAACAGCTGGGTAACCTTAATGATTTCAGAAGAATTCAGCTTTACTGCCTAAAAAGTTGCCCTTTGTGTCACTGTCTCTGTGACGCCTCTCTGCTGACACAGTCTGGGAATGTAGCAATGTCCCACCTGATATGCTTTAGCAAAAAGTAATGATGCCGCACATGTCAAACAGCTGCCACTAATCTCCCCTCCCCCAGTACAGGAGAGTCATCTGTTACACCAGTTACTTTCAGACTATTAGTTCTCACTATGTTAATGCAGGAGCACACAAACAAAAGAACCTGTGTAGAAGTACTCAAAGCTCTGCCAAGGCTGAACTTTATTTCTTTAAATTGTTATTTTATTAATATAAAATGTTTAGAGGGTCATTCAGCTAAACAGTGTTAATCAACGTTAGGACAGTTCATTTAAGTGAAAGCTTTGCAGTTGTGTATATTCAGCTGGACTTGTTAATGCTAACATGTTTGTGTTGTTTAAATGTAATGTATTTAAGAGTTATAGATGTTTATTTGAAATAGGCTACACCTACACAGAATTTTACTTTTTATTTTTATTTTAAGTAAAATGTTTCAAGTGTTATAGACAGAGCCTTTATTTGAGAAGCTGGAAGTGAAAATGAAGGGCTTTATAAATGACCATATGGTGACAATCTTTGCACTAATTCCTCCTTAGACCATGGCTGAGCTTTCAAATAAATGTGATTGAATTATATCATCATTTCTGAAAAGACGTGCTAGCAAACACACATAGAAACATCTAAAAATTCTAAACTTCCTTGACAGAGGTGATGAATAATATCTATTTGCATAAATACTTTGACATACTAAAGATTATATATGTATATTCAGTAGTCCTGGGCATCCATCTCATTCCTAACTAATCTGCTAAAGCAATATCGTTCACAAACCAACTTTTGGTTTTATGGTTTTCTCAGTAAGCAGCTCTCACCATAAGCAGTATGGCTGCCCCCCGCATACTGCCACATTCAACACTCCCTGAGCAAAATGGCCATCACTTACTAAAACAAGTCTTTGTTTTTGTTATGCTGTTTTGGTCTAAACCTAACCGTGTACTGTAGCACTGCAGTGCCGTTGGAGATCAACGTCACAGTGTTGTGTTTCTGGGGCACAAAGGCCCACGAAGCTGTGTGTTTGGTGAACAGCAGAGAAGCAGGCGAGGCCAGTCCGACGTTGTCCTCTGTGACCCACACTAAACCCGCCCCCCCCACTCTAACCCCAAACCCCCACATCAACAAGACGACCCAACTCGAGATGGGCTTGCCTCTTTCTCTCCTGTTTTCACCTTTGAACTATCTCCACTCCCCTTTTCTGAACCGCACATAGGACCAAGTTTAGCTTCACTGCAGGCCAATGTCTAAAGCAGCAAATCAAACCAAACTGGGAGAAACATGCAGCTTTGCAACAGAAACAAACCTTATGTAGGTCGACTACTAGTGATAATGATGATCAGGTGCGTGGAGTAAATCAAATGGTTTGTCTGAAAGAAAGATGGCAGCAGTCCTCCTGTGAATCAGGTAATGAGGCGGCAAACCAATTTGGCAGAAAGTTTGCTTTACTCCAGCACCTTCTGTTTTTTTTTACAATGTCTGAAATGTGTCTTCAGCTGTCACAACAGTCCATCCCTGTGTTATTAGGGTGACTGAGTTTCACATTTTCATTCATATTCAGACGACAGATCTAACTCTGCCTTTTCATGACGCGTAGCGATGGTGTGCATTTGTCTTTTTTGTTTTGTTTTTTTCCAGTTGTAGATTTCAGCTGTCTGCATGCTCTTTTAATTAAAGGCACACGTGGCCATGTGCACATCTTTCTGACGCCTGATTGGCTGTGCTGAGTAGACGGTTTTCGGTGTTGCAGGATGTCCACCAGCCCACCCGCCGCTTTTATCTCACAGATTCATGACGAGCTGTGTGGTGCCATCACTGATCTGTGTGCTCCCATACCGTTCAGCTGCATGCGTTTTAACACGGCTTCATTAGTTTGTATCAGGCTGTACGTTTGTAGAGTCAACACTATAATGTCAGACGTGGAGGAAGTTTGTGTGCTACGTTACACAGACAATTCAAGATTAAAAGGTCTTTTTTCATTTCAAAGCTAAAACAAAAAGCAGATTATTGTTGACATAAAATAAAATGAAAAGTCTTAAAATCTGGACTTGTTCCACTCTGTCCAGTGAATCTTGCATGAGTCAAACCTCTGCTGTGGTTTTAGAGATTTAATATTAGTTAAAAGAGTCCACGTTTCTCTTCAAGCTGACTAAATTTCCTTAATAAGTCTGAAATAATGTAGAGTACGGCGGTTTTATGACACTAGAAAATATCAGTATTTTTGGAGGTTTTTAACCAGACATTAGTAAGTTGTCTTCTTTATTGAATGCAAAACCTGCATATGTAAACTAATAACTGCAGCTGTAGGATCAACAGGGTGAAATAAAGTATTAAATAAAGTATTCCTCTGATTTGAAGTGCACCTTAGCTTTTACAACATTAAGCTTCCATCCCCAATTACTTCCTACTTTTAGAATGACTTCTTTTCTGAACTTTTTCATACATGATCCATATTAACTTGCTGGCTAACTAATGATGATTTAACAACATTTACTTTAAACAATACGTGAGACTGCCCTCATCTTAACTAAGCATCCATGGCAAGAGCTGAAAACACATTTTTTATCTGTTTCTTTCCAAATGTGCAGATCTAACGCTGTGTGTATGTGTGTATGTTTGTGCGTGTTTTATGCATGTGCGTGTCTCCAGGATCGACCAGTATCTTCACCCCCACCACCCTGCTGGAGCAGCTCAAGTCCATGAACAAACCAGATGAGGAAGTGACAAGCTAAAATCCTCCAAATTACGTCTCTCTCCTCTTGACCTTAACCCTGGCCCCTACCTAACCACGTACCCATCTTACCTCTTTATCCATCCTCCCAAAAATCCCACATTAATTGTGTATGCATCTTGCTTGAGAAGAAAAAAAGACATCTTAGATGATTAAAAAAATATATGTTGTATCAAAGAATAAAACTGTTGCAAGTATTCTCATGTTTTACAATGGATGCAACTAAAGAAACTTATTTAAAAGTTTAAATATCAGAACAGAAGGCCATTTAAAACTGAAAGTACCAAAATGTAATATTGTATGCTATGAAACCTGCTAGAATGTGTAAAAGGTAGACATTTTCTCTCATTTGTTCCTTTGGGTTTCCTCCCTGGTGTGAGTTTTATTGGAAGCGGGTGGAGGAGGGATGTGCAGTTTGAGAGGTTGATGTTGTAAAATATATATCAGTCAACATGCAATATATATATATAAATATATATTCATCAGAGAGGAGTTTCCCCCCTGCCCATTTGAGATGTTCGTATTCAGTAGCATGCTTGGAATTGTGTGGACTGTTAATGTGTTTGTATCCAGTGTGGATGTTCTGGGAGCCGCAGAGCTAGTGCTGCCTTAGATGCTGAGTTCGAGTACGCCACCGAAAACCTTTGTCTCGAGTATCGAAACGCCTGCAAACTCACTCGCCAGTTCGTTAGGTATACCTTGCAAAATGTGGTAAACAGGATATTATAAAATGTGTATGCAAAAGCACCCACTAAATGACCATAATGTGGTTACTGCTCTCAGAAACTATTTTATTTTTGTCTCTCCAGCCACATGCAACTTTTCCACGCAGGCCGCCATTTTTTGCTTCCAAATTGTTTGATACTCAAGGCATGCGTTTTCGGTGAAGTAGTCTTTTAAAAACGCTCGGTCTGGCAGACAAAGAAAGAGCTCTGTAAAAAGCCAGAATCATCCCTCCTCCGGCTGCCGAGACTGTAAAGTATTTACTTGCCACAACCTTTTTCCTTTCTCCGGAAAAAAACTTCACGTTTTAATGTCAAAAAGGCCGTTGCTTGCTGATATTTAATGAATAATCTTAAAAAGGGCCAGTCGTATTTCAGTATTGTATCCTGTCAGAATAAGTCTTATCATTGGTTAGTAATGTTTAATTGGGCCATGCACTGAGTAGTGTCGTGTATATGCCATATGTTGCTGTTTTAGCGTCTCACTGTTGACTGGTGATATTTCTGACTGTGAAGTAGTGATACTTTTCCTTTAAAAATGCCAATGTGAAGCCGCTGTGTTTGTGATGTTTAGCTGTAGCTGTTAGTCGTCAACTGGGAAAAAGAATTAATATCTATATTTTCTTTGTCTGTTTCCTCCTCTGGTGCAATGTAAAACCCTTCAATGGTGAATGGCTTTGCAAAAACGAAAAAACAAAAAACAACTTCAACCCACCCTTTTCACTTTTATTTCCTCCCTCCTCTTTCCTGGCCAAACAAGTTGTATATTGCACTATAATGCGTTTTCTGTGATGCAAACGCTTGACTTCGTGTTTTTTTCTATTATTATTTGCTGTTGTATAGGGTTTACTCTGTCAAATCAATTGATTTATATCAAAATTATTTACCAGAGAAAAAATGATACATTAGTCTGTCCTAAAACTGTTTAACTTATTGGGATTGTATGTTTGCGAGTGTTGAAGCACAAACAATACTTCCATGTGTAATATGTACTAAGGCTGTCTAATAAATTGGCTTCCATTACGTTAAAGACTCTTTTTTGAATACTGAAAAAAAAAGGTAAATGATAATCAAATGTTCATTTCCACTTTTATTTGGCTGCTTAGGGACACATGAAAAGGCTCCCTGCAAAGTATTTACAAAGACCTTGAAGTTTGAGAAACAATTATACAAAAGTAAAAAGGATTAGAAGTTAACAAAAACAGAATTCACACAAAAACATCCAGTTTTATGGCATGCTTCAATCAAATGTAAAGCATAATTGTTTCTGTAAAAATAATCTTATTCCTGTTTGTGTTGGTGCTCTCACCTGATTATGAAGATGGAGCTTTTTAAGGCCTTTTGTCACTGTGTGTTTGTTAAAGCTGGTCATTTACAGCAGACTCACTTGTCTTGGCTCATACATTTATATTTATGAACGCATGATAAAATACTGTACAAAATTTCAGTCCAAACCTCAAAAATTAAAAAACTGTAGTCTATACATACACGACTTAAAAAATAAAATATGAGCAGACTAATTCTGAGAATATCCAGCATCTCACACAACTCTTTTTCTTTTGATTTTAAAGAGTGATGAACTGTTGATCGCATGGAGGGAGTGCATTTCACCTACAGTGGAGTATTCAACTGTGGCAACAAGAACAATAGCAACTAAAATAACACTGAAATCCTGAACTATTTTTAGATTTTTCTACAAACAAGAAAAGATTCAGAAGGTATAAAAACATGATCAATAAGTGATCAATAAATATCTCGGTATGAACAACTGCCACATTAAGACAGTTGTAACTTCTGGTGTCCAGTCAAGAAGGAGAAGAAACTAATTTCTTTAAGTCATTGGTCTGAGAATCAATATGATCAACATTATTATTATTATTATTATCATCATCATCAAACTGATCTACAGTATTACAACATTTCACAAAGCGTCATTACAATGTATGCCAGCACATCCTTTGAAATAATATCACGCCTTCTGAAGAACAGACTTCTTGGTCACCTGAGACTTAAATGTTGCCATAAAATTATTAAATGACATTTTAACAAAATGCAACAAAAGAAGCTTCAGCAACACTTTTTTTCTCCATACGTGCAAAAGAAAAGCAGCAAAGAGGAAAAGGATTTTAGATTGTTTATTCACTTGGTCCCTCACTTACTCCCTCTGGCTCCTGCTGATGTCGACGGCCTCGCTCTGCTGCTGGTGGTGCTCAGTCTGAAGCTGCCGGTGAAGTGGGTTTGGACTAGTGGCTGCAGGCCTGGGTCAGCAGCTCCTGGTACTGCAGTCCTGTGGCCAGAGAGCGGGCCATGTGTCCGGAGGTGTGCTTCATGTGTCGGGCTGCTCTGATGGCCCGGTTCAGAGAGTCGTCCATGGAGAGCTGCCGGTCTACAGACAGAGAACGCCTCATCTTCCTCCTCACCTCACCGCGACTTCTGACCCCTGAGGCGGTGCGAGCGCTGTTGCTAGGAGACACGTACAGCGGCGATGAGTACAACCTGAGGATAGTTTCATGACAAAAAAAAAATGAGTATAACAGTTGAGGTAAGACACAATTGATTTTTTCTTAGGTAAAGTAGTCTTTATAGTTTGTGTTTTAATATAACAGACATTTTTAATTTCTCTCATTGATTTTTTTGCATAGATAGACAGATGAGTTAAAGACTTTGTTTTGACTTGACTTTTGTTTTTGACATTTCCTGTTATTCCAAAATTATGTCTTGTATATGAACCACAAAAGAAATATGCTATAAATATACTATACTGTAAAACTAGTATATAATATAGAAGTGATGTTTAAATATGATCACTTGGTTACTGGGCCAGTGTGAGAAAATTCATTGGGATTGGAGAAGAGCCAGTGGATGAAATCAACATAGTGGGCACTATCATCATCTGTCTGGTGTGTATGTGTAAGTGTGTGTATGCATGTGTGTGGTGAGGTTACTTACAGGAGAGGCGGCGGGCACACTGGCACGCACTGCAGCACTGCAGGTGGTGGAGCAGCAGCAGTAAAGTATCTGCTCCTTGCTGCCCTGTCAGGGGACTTGGCTGGTTGGCAGCTTGTGGGGGAGTCTGAGGCTCTGAGACAGTCTGTGAATCACAGTTAACACTTCAGATAATTAAATTCATTTCATTTACTGCTGACTGAACTGATTTATGCGCCGAGCATGGTGACTGTACAGAACGGTGTGCTGCTGATCCTAAACAACAAAGTCATGGATTACTTCATCAACAACACACAGCCGAGGTCCGTGAGTGTAAGGAGGACAACTGTTCACACATGTGCATCAGTAAGCATTCAAAAATTAGTGCTCGGGTTAATGGTGTGAGCGACATCACAGCTTTGACGGCATCTAACCTGGATCAGTGCTTCTGTTCGGTTCAGGGCATCCACAGAGAGGACAGTGACGACAGCGAGCAGAGCGGGTCGGCTCTCTGTTGCCACCAACTGGCTCTGACAGTGAAAAACAAACACAAGCTTGAGGACGCCGAACAACAACTCAAGCAGGACTACCAGAGAGAACAAAACTGTCTTCAAATTTAAATTTTCAACACTTGGATATGTCCCTCTGAAGAAAGTCAAATAAGAACAAACACATGGAAGACATTTCCTGCTCAGTTTGAAGACAGCCTCCTTACTTTCAGGTCGCCCTTGGTAACGTGACAAACACCGTGGACAAAGAGGAGTTCGGCCACTTCTGCTGTCAGGCTCATCTGGTGCTTCACACACACCAAGACGCTGCCCTGCAACACACACACGCACAAACACACTCACCAGCAGGGTAGACACAATCTGTTCTGGCAGATTGGCTTGTAAAGTACATGATGATCATCTTAACAGTTCAGTATTTTTTATTCAGTGTCAACAGGAACACATGTAGCGATGAATTCACAAATACTCATGTCTGTGTTTGTATTTATGGGAATATAACAGTGTCACACGCATCTATACATTGTAAGTAGTAGGGAAGTACTGAAGGCAGTAGAGACGGACGTAAGCTCTTAAATATTGGTATGACGGAAGCTTTGTTCATACAGTATGTTGTCCGTTTAAGAAACTGTACTTGTGCTGTCATTTAATACAGCCACATCCTTTCAAGTGATTACAAAAGAGAAGACACTGCATCACGTTTAAATTAAATGAATTCCATAATTTTTTGTCAGATAAACGCTTGCTATTACCATAGTCGTAATTCATTTAGTACACAGTCACATGCGTTTCAATTCTGAACCACATCAACAGTGCACCGGGTTGTTCGTTAGACAAACTGACTGCTCTTCGAAGACTGTAACAATAATACTGTCAATGCTCACATGAGGTTCATCTGGATGGAACGGTCACCCAAAATGGCGAAAAAACTCAACTCAATCTATGGAGGAAGTGGAAGTGTGGATGTGTGGATGTTCTTACTGGAGTGTGTTGTACTGCGGACGGTGTTTGCGCGTGAACAGCTGCTGTCCGGTGCTGCAGCAGATGTTTGAGTACACCTGGACACCGGTGGCGGAGGCTGGAGTCCGGAAGGCTCTGAACCACTCACTGAAAATAAAACATTACAAACATGAATTTATATTCTATGTTGTTCAAATAAAATGCTTTCTTAGCCTAAATGTCCATGCTTTTGTGTCAATATATAGCATATTTATTTGGGTTCTTATTTGTTATTCTCTTCGGGGCTCATATTTAATGCCATTAACCACTTGTTTATTCACTTTGTTTAGTTGTAAGATGTCTGAGTTAAAGTTCCAATGTAAATTGAGATCAACTCACAAGTGTCAGGTTGTGGTTTTTGTCTGTGTGCAGAGGATGGTCTCCTCCTGGTTGTTCGTCTCAGCGTTGACTCTCCAACCTCATCAACTGTCTGTCTGTCTCTCCTTCCCCTGATGACATCGCTCCATCGTTCCCTAGACCTAAGCAGAGGGAGAAGAATACAGTCTGTGTACAGTCCCGTCCTGTTGCCGCTCTTTGACACTATACATAATAAAAGATGACGGATAATAAAAACCAACCTGATGCGAGGTGTAGAGGTGCTGTAATTTTCCTGAGCTGAAGGAGCTGCTCCTACAGAGCTCAAAGGCTTGTTATTTGTAAAACAGCCTTCTAGAGTCTGCTTCAGTCTGGTAACTTCGGCCTGCAGTGTCTGGATTGCATCACTACACACACATACACACACAAAAGTGATGTATAACCATACAAAACAATCCTTACATGTTTAGTGTTTTCATCAGTGCACATATCCAAACAGTTCAAACAGTAGTAAAGTCCAAGAAATGTGACCATTGAGAAACTGCATTGTGAAAATATTCAAGTGACCAAACTGCCAGGTGACTTGCCAAGAAACTATGAGGGTGTCAGTCCAAACGTACAAACACACACTCTGAAAGACACATGCAACAGCACACCATGCGGGAAATAATACAGAGTACCTCCTAATATGTAACCATATTCAAAAGCAGCCGATTCTGTAATAAAATGCATAAAAGAATATAATGATAGAAACATTAAGGACGATTCAGCGTTTCAAGAGGTGTGAGGCAGGATGTTGAAAGGCAGACTAACGAAAGTTAACAAGTCAATTTCAGAAAATCTTTCAAAATATTATTTTCAACATATTATTTCCATTCAGGAGCCTCTGCGGGGAGACATAAACATGGCCTTGTTTGCACAGTTATCACTATTGCACCAGCTGCTGGACACACACACACACTCACTTGTGATTCACCACCCGACTGGAGCTCAGTGCTCTGAAAGAATCGCCATGGTGACGCCACACAGCAGGGGAGGAGCTTCTGCTGGAGCAGTGGAGGGAAGACTCGGTGTGCTGGTCATTCTGTTCGTCCTCGGACACACTGTGCGCTGCAGGGACAGCAAGTTGGTTTTAGAGAAAATTTAACACAAAAACCTGAGCAGATCTTAAAAAACATTCTTAGTTGAATGTGAGACTCACTGCTCTCACTCTCCAGCCCAAACTCACTAGTCCTGCTCTCTGCCCTGGTTTGTTCTGCCTGAACGGCCCGATGCTGTGGAGAGCAGGAGAAGGTGCGTCTCCTCTGCCCATGTCTGGTTCTCCTGGGCTGGTCGGAGCTGAGCCGGGTTGGCCCACCAGCTTCCATTGCTGTGCGACTGTGTGACGGTGAACAAGCAGGAGATGGTGCTGTGACCGGGCCTGTCTGAGTCTTCTTTTCCTGAGGCCCTGAAACACTGTCGTACGATAATCAAACATACAAAACACGTGAAACACAAAACATATGATGAGAACAGATATTATTTATATATATTAAAATAATGATTAAACAAAGATGAAAGACTTTAAAGCTGTAGTATCAGACATCAGTGTGCTGTGTGTGTAATGGGGGTGGGGAGGCACGAGAGGTAAAATTTATGGTGCAGTAAATGTGTGTGGAGGCACCGAAGTGGAGTTCCTCACCTCTGCGAGGCCCTCTTGTGGAGAGGACTGGGAGCTGCTGCAGGAGTCAGACGGCTGCTCTCTGAACCGACAAACCCACTGTCCGTCTCTGGAGAGATGATCCCATCCTGTCCAACACAACGCAGAGCATGTAAGGTTAATAATATGGTGCAATAACGTGAGAAGTTTTCACCTTTTTACTTTTTCTAAAGCATGTATCAGAAGAAATGTTTTGTTAATTCAATGTGCTCTTTGCACATGCTAAAAAAGGATAAGCAGTATTAATTTGATTTTCCTTTCATGGGAAGAGTATTTTAGTACAAAACAAATATATTTACAGAGTTTAGGATAAAATGTTCATACAGGGATGAACAAGTATGGCTTCATGCATTAATTCATTTTTTAAAAACAAATAGTACAAATGGACCAGTCACAAGAGACTCATGTAAAACCTTCTGAGGCCTTGACTCTGCACATGATCAAATGTCTAACCCTGCCACACTGAAGGAAATCAATGTAGAATCATTGACTTATTTCACAGCATAAACTGACCTGAGAAAGCACTCTGCTCCCAGTCTGGAGTTTGAAGTTCCTCCTCTCTAATGAAGTGATCTCTCCCAGACTGCTCAGACTGCTGCTGTGGGATTTTCCCACCTCTAACCTCCTGCTACTGGAAGGATGAACAGGGAAATTGGAGGACTGGCTGGAGGCCCTGCGTGATGGAGGACTGGACCTGCTGGGTTGCTGTTTGCTGGTGTGAACAGGAGGAGAGTCCTGATGGTCTGATTTGGCTTTCCTGTCACCAAAGAGAAAATTTATGTTGAACCAGAAAAGGACATATTTGAAGATCCGCCAGTGCCTCTGAGCTAATTAAATCTTGTAGACTAACCTCTGTGGAAGACTTCTCTGGGCTTCAACGTTTCCAGTTCCTTGACTCTGCCTCTCCCTCCCCTCGTCCCCAGGCTGAAAATCAGTTCTTATGGGAGCCGCTTCGAGCCCGCTAGCCCTCGAGCTATGGTCTAAAAGTTTGGGAAGGTCCTTGAAGCTCTGGTAGCTAAACAGAAGGAGAAAAGCACTCCTTATTTTCTGTCCCTCTTCTGATACTAGGTAATAAGTTGCAATATAAAAACTCAAACATCACCACTCACTGATCTGTCAGCGTGTCATAGTCTTCTTCAACACGTCTGTGTTTGCCAACTAGAGGTCTGAGGTAGAGTGACGTCAGAGTTTCTTCATCCTCCGTCTCTCCCTGTTCTTCATGAGTTTCCTCACTGGCTGAACTTACCTCCACTGCTGCCACCTCCCCTGGATCAACCAGCAAAGGCACAGGTGGGCTCTGAAGGGAGATGAAGTTAGATAATATAGTTATATCCTATGATTTCACAGCAGGAGAGAGTTCTTTATGAACTGTAAGAAGTCACGCAAAATGCAGTAGGCTGACAGCTGCACTGCTACTTTTAGCTAAGTTTAAGACTAAGAACAGAGTTGCAATCACTATCTTTCACAAACTATCTCGAGCACAACATTATGTTTAAATGAAACAAAGTTCATGAACCAGGCAAGTAATAAAACCTGATGATGACTGACTGAAGATCATATCATTTTGAATTAACAGTATCAGCATTAGGGATACAACTAAGAATTGTTTTCATTATTGATTCATTTGTTAAATATGTTTTGAGACATTAAAACAGAAATAGTGAAAAATATCCACCACAATTTTCCATGTCAGTGTTTTCTGATCCAAAAGTATTTTGTGTACAGTGAGACAAGACAAAGAAAACAGACTTGTATAAAGTTTGATGACAGGGTACATTAGTAGACAGAGCTGTATGATAGTACCTGTGGGTGAGTCAGGGTTTCTCCCCCCTCTGAGGCGACAGATGAAGGGGTGGGGTGAGGACATGGAGAGGGAGGAGCCTCACAGGAAGGCTGCTCTTGTTGCGTCTGTTCCACCTGCTCCTTCAATTCATCCATACGCAGCCCACACTGAAAGATCAGCCCTTCCAACTCCCTGGCGCAGACACAGGCACACAGACAAACTTCAGCTTTTCTCCGCTGCTCTCAACGAAGGAGGTCTGCACTGTCTCATACTTTTGAGAGGCTCTTTCTGCATTGCTCTCCAAACTTAAATCATGCATTCGATCAACTGGTCTCTCAGTGCAATTGACGACATCTTCTCGACGAGAAGCCTGGGTTCGGGGGAACCAGCCTGCCCTGCCGGAACGTTCGCAGCAGGCTACACGATGGACGCGTGGGAGAGGTGGCGGGTCGTGTGCCTGGTGGTTCTCTCCGTGGAGGACATTGAAGACATCTACCTATTCGGAACCATGATTACAGGTCTTTTGATGATTGGATTAGGCATTGCCCTGGTTTATCGAGGAATTCAGAAAATCGAGGCAGCTGTCCAAAGCCCCATGACGCTGCCCCACATGATTGAAGCGGTGGGCAGAGCTGTTGGCTCTCAGATTGTGGCTATGAACCGCAACATGGATAACATCATGGAGACGCTTTCAGCTTTGGAAAGGAAAATGGATCAATTCGGAGACCAGAATGGACAAACAGAGTAGTCAAGTAAATTGAAACGCAATTACTCGCCCTGAACCCAAACAATACTAATCTTATCTGCTTTCGGCTCCCTCAACCGGCACTGGCCTCAGCCAAGGCCGCTGCTGGAACAAACTTCCCCAGGAGAACATTGCGGCAAGACGCTCTTGCATTCCTCCCCCAATTCCCTCACGGACACCTGTTGATTGTTGACTCTGTCTGGGACCCGATCAAGGTTGCCTCCTACAACTTGCTGTGTTATCGCTATGTCATCCGGCGGGTTGAGGCACCACGATTGTGTGCCAGGCGAAGCGACTCTCAAGGCCCGCCCACACACACACACACACACACACACCCACCCACACACACCTCCGCACCCCCACCAGGATGGCTGCTTGCTTGTTATCTCTGTACTTCTTCCATCCCTGTCTATCCCATGTATATCGTGTGTTGTATATGTATGACAAGTTGATGGCTAATTTCACCTGTACTTGTGACAATAAAGGGCTGATCATAATCATATAAACAGCAAAAACAACTGAATGCACATAAAGTGCAAAATAAAAAATGTCATCTAGAGTGTATTTGTGTTGGACGTTACTCTTACCGTTCAGGGTCAAAGTGGCTGATTTCTGCTCCACGCTGCTGCAGGAGTTTATGCTCATCTCTGGTTAACAGGTAGCCCCTTTCTAAAGAGTCGAGCCCCTCAGCAAGCTCTGAGAGACCCTGAAGAAGAGCACAAGTTTGAAAATGAGGTGGCCATTTGAAGGACTTCTTCTTCAACAATTACAGGGTGTGAATTGTCATTCTTACCTTCATCTGTTCAAAAGGCTGGAGTTTTCCACTCTTTAGGAGATCATCAAAACTCTGCAGCTGAGTGAAGAACACCAAAACCTTGAGTTTTGATTACTTTTCCCAAATCCACCATTGTTGCCAGTTAAGAAGTCATTTACCTGCTGGAGGAACTTGTCGGCCTGATTGTAGAGTATCTTGGCCAGCTGCTGTCCCACCTGAGGACTTGGGCTCCTTGCAGAATGGCCAGCAGATGAACTCCCTGTTCATTTGACAGAAAATGAAAGGGGTGAAAAGAAGAGTTATATGATGCAGGGGTTTTACAGAATGATGCAATGTTAGCAGGAGCTGAACCCCCTGATTTAAGTGATAACATTTAAATGATATTTGTACACGCATCAAGAAATAAAAAAAGCAGTGCGACTTAGGTAGCAAAGGAAGAACTGATCTGTGACCCATAGATGAATAAGACGGTGAATTTGACAGCAAAGTGGTAAGTGCTGATTGGGATGACAGTACCCTGATGAGTGCAGTGTCTGTCCGGACTTAGAGATGACACGTTGATCTCTGCTCTCTGAGCCTGAGGAAAATCCAGCGTTACAAACTTTGAGGTGTTTTGGTTCGGTCCTGACTGCACTGAGTGGCCGGGCCTCGGAGGGTCAGAGTACAGGTTCACCTGGTGGAGACGTGAACACAGGTCTGCAACATCAGCCTTACATTAGAATTTCTAAAACTAACTATACATTTGGAAGTTTGGAGATATATTGTTAGAACTTTTTCCAACAAATTTGATATTACCTCAAGACTTTGAATTTGAATCACTGGTTACTTCCGCTGATTAGAAGGAACCAGTGATCCAAAAGTTAAGAATTTATTCTACAGATCAAACAGAGACTTGCAGAGACAAATCTAATCAGATCACTTAAAAATAGAGAAAAAACAGAGTAATCACATTCAGTTCTATTATACATACAGAGAGCCAATATCCCCATCTGGTGTCCTAACATGGTATGTTTTTACCTTCTGTCGTTTTTCTAACAAATTGTGATGCCACAACATTAAATAGGTATTTTCAGTACAGAAAAGACTGAATTCTAACTAAACAGGGAATAAACAGGGTGGTTGCCCCTCCCTTCCCGAAACAAACTAATTAAGATGAATGGACGGCCCTCACTGATAAACCCTTTCAGCAGTAAATCATAATGACCTTACACTGACCTCAATGGTCCCTGAAAATGCGCGTGCACACATACACACGGGGTTGGAGCATACATAAAAGGTCATGAGCTGCATCCATTATATGGTTAAGAGTCAAGACACTGAAAAAAAATGGTCTGTCAGATGGAGTGATGTAAAATAAGAAAAATGAGATTAGTGTCTGATAAAATAGGTGAATGCTAAGTAACAAAGAAACCGAAGGAGATTAAATGCACAAGGATTTATACCTGATTAGAGAATAAAACATTTTGTTAAATAACTAAAAAACAGTTATCTACTAATAAAAAATGAAGGCATTCCCGGATTCAGCTTAAGGATATACCACACCTCCTATTGTATTAAAAAAATACAATAAAATTCAGTGTAAAGCCACTCCTACTACTGTGTGATATTACATGTGTTGAGGGTTGGGGAAACAGATGGCAGTTCAGCAGTGTAGTGAAGGAGCTGGAGGAGAGGCGGGGAGCTCTGTAAGCTGATTTTAATTGGTGCTGATTGTGGAGCACTGCTGCTCAAACAGAAAGGGGCCAATAATTCTTTAAAGGAGCCACTTCAACACTTGTCCTGACTGTCCTCCTTCATTTCTTCCTTATACCACTTATCCCAGATTTCTAATCATTCGTTTTGACGTACTGCTCTGTCTCTGCTGTGCTGACAATGTCTGGGCCTGGGCTGTTCGATCTCTACAGATCTGTTCTGCAGAAATAAAGATGAGGGATAAACAATCACATAAATAAATATCATTAGAGACAGACATGATTATCTATGACTTTATAGACCTCCCTTTTTAAGTATACTTTCATTAGATACTTTGCACTTTTAAACAGATAATATTTTATTGCACTACTTTTTAGGTACGTATCCAAAAAAAGATCCAACCCTACATGGCCCTGTTTGAAAAAGTGATTGCCCCCTAAACCTAATACCTGGTTGGGCCACCCTTAGCGGCAACAACTGCAATCAGGCATTTGCTATAACTTGCAATGAGTCTTTTACAGCACTGTGGAGGAATTTTGGCTCATCTTTGCAGACTTGTTGTAATTCAGCCACATTGGAGGGTTTTCGATTATGAACCGCCTTTTTAAGGTCATGCTAAAGCATATCAATAGGATTCAGGTCAGAACTGACTAGGTCACTCCAACGTCTTCATTTTGTTTTTCTTCAGCGATTTAGAGGTGGACTTGCTGGTGTGTTTTGGATCATTATCCTGCTGTAGAACCCGAGTTTGTTTCAGCTTGAGGTCACGAACAGATGGCCAGACATTCTCCTTCAGGATTTTTGGGTAGGCAGCAAAATTCATGGTTCCATTTATCACAGCATGTCTTCCAGCAGAACAGCCATAGACCATCCCAGTACCAACACCATATTTTACTGTTAGTATATGTTCTTTTTCTGAAACGCAGTGTAACTTTTACACGAGATGTAATGGGACACACACCTTCCAAAAAGTTCAACTTTTGTCTCACCAGTCCACAGAGTATTTTTCCAAAAGTCTTGGGGATCATCGAGATGTTTTCTGGCAGAACTTAATGTTCTTTGTGCTCAGGGGTGGTTTTTGTCTTGGAGCTCAGCCATGCAGGACATTGTTGCCCAGTCTCTTTCTTATGGCGGAGTCAGAACACTGACATTAACTGAATAAAATGAGGCCTGCAGATCTTTGGATGTTGTTGTGGGGTCTTTTGTGACCTCTTGGATGAGTCGTCACTAAGCTCATGGAGCAATTTTGGTCGGCCAGGCACTCCTGGGAAGGTTCTCCACTGTTCCATGTTTATGCCATTTATGGATAATGGTTCTCACTGTGGTTTGGATTTTTCTCCCTTAATAATAAAAACCTTAATTTAAAAACTGCATTTTGTGTTAACTTGTGTTGTCTTTGACTAATTTGTTTGATGATCTGAAACATTTAAGTGTGAAAAACTGTGAAAATAAGAAAGCAGGAAGGGGGCAAACACTTTTTCACACCACTGTATATACATATATGTCATCATTCTTAACGTTTATATTTTCCATTTAAAAAGACATTCATATGCCTGTCTTTTTATTCCTGTAGTTGGTGAATACATATGCACATAAAGGAAGGCCTCTCATATAACATGTCCGCAACAACATCAAACAAACAAAGACCAAAACTTGACCAAAAATGATCTACATGTCATTTAAAATGAGGGAAATGGAGAGAAGACACAACAAGAGAGATAAACAACACATGAATGTTGCTAAAGGCTGAAATAGTACCGACCACAAGTAGAAAAAAAAACACAAAGGGCCAACTGTCATTGGCTCAAAGAGTCTGGTCATAAGAGGTCATTCTTATAGGTTTTTTTTAAGCCATTTCATGTGGCTCTGGTTTATTTTAGAGGAGTCTCTGTTGGTTCCTGGACTCTCTGTACCACTCTGGATCCTGTTCTGAGTGGACATTCATGTTTTTACTGAGACAGCCTGAGTTCTGTCTGTTTGTACAACAGTGCTTTCACTGCTGTTTCTTTATTTCATAAAAGCCACATCATTGTCAAATGTCAGTCAAGTATTTATGTTAAAACATGTATATCTAATCTGTAATATTAAAGCTTTCTCATAACTGTTCAAGTCAGTATAGTGGTTTGTGTTTTTTAAACCCAGCACCAATGCGCACTAAACAGTGATAAATTACAGCCTGATCTCTAGATTAACTACCTTGGCTTCCAGACGCAGACGATCAATGGTGTTCTCCGCTTCTGCGTACTTAGTCAGCAGTCTGTTGTAGTCCTCCTGCCGTGAGAGGAGAGGGAGAGGAAATAAGAAGGAAATAAGAAAATTGGGCAAAAGAAGGGTGGGCAGGATTTTGCCATCATTCCAATTCATTCAAGTTTGCTACAGATACACAGAATTTAACAAATGTGACAAAAGTAAAATGTGATTTCTACAGGAGACAATGAAATGCCAACAATGCCCTCGTACACAAATCCATGTGCATAAAGAAAAGCCTCTCCCAGTTTGATGTGGAAGACGGTCACGCCCCCGAGAATAAGCTATGGCAGTACAATTGCAAGCGATTGCCAGTACCTGCAGCTGCTCGAGCAGTGTGGTGGCCTGCCGGTGGCATCTGAACTCCTCAGGTACAGTGGAGTTGGGAGCAGTGCTTGGTGGTCTATAAGACTCTGACGGGGTAGGAGACCGATGAGTGGTGTTTAGCAGGACTTCTTTCACAATGTCAGCAGGGGATTTGAACACTAAGGGGGGTTCAGGTGACAGAGAGTCCCTCTTAGAGGAGCGTCTGCTCTTGGGGGGCTTGTAACCACCTTTGGGGAAACGAACCTTGGGCTCAACCTTGGAGAAGTCTGGTGTGCGGTAACTCAGAGGCCCTTTTCTAGAAATGCAATAAAATTCATGGTGAGTGCTTTTTATGAAAAAAAACAAACAAAAAAAAAAACAATCATGCCTGAAAACTGAAAGAAAAAAAACCTATGGTGTGGTCACAATAAATGGTTTTAGGGATGTAACTAACCTGGATTCATCCTGATCAGCAGCTGTGCTCTTGGCTCTGGGCGTCCTCTGCTCTTTGTCAGGACTTGTGCGCCGATGTTTTAAAGAGTCTGCCCTGACTGTGCGGGAAGAACGAGTCCTTGAATATGTAGCTTCAGGAGAGCGTGGCCTCGGCTTCCTTAGCAAGGAAATGGGCTGTTTAAGATGCTTATCTGACTTAACTGTTCCCTTTAGAAGCCCATTACTTGCCCCACTGTAATGATTTGATGTGACTTCTTCAGGAAATAAGGGTACTGGCTGAAATGGAGCCCTGAGCGTTGTCTCAGGAGTGCGAGGACTGGACTTGGGGCTTGTGTGGCTCCTCTGTGATTCTGAAAGGCTTTCTATGAAGCTCATGTCTGGAAAAGTTTCGGCTTCGATCCCTGGAGCAGCAGCCATTTCCTCAGCAGTGAAGTGGAGAAGGTGGGGGAAAGTGGGGGCTGCGACAGGTGAGGCAGGGTGGGTTAGTGGGCAGTGATGAGCGGACACTCCAGCGGGTTCAGTGGCTAGCAGGTGAGGACTGTGTTCGTCTTTCCTTCCATTCCTGTCAGTCCTCTTCTCCTCTTTCTCTCTATCTTTCCCCTCCTCTGTCATGTCCAAACATTTGTCCCCGTCATGGAGGTTCTCGATCTCCTGCTCTTCTTTCCCCTGTCCCACCTCCTCACCCACCGTCCATGCCTGCAAGCTACCCATCAACTCATCACCTGCCAAAGACAGAGAGAAAGAGAAATGGGAAGACATATCAACAAGTGCAAGCATAAATTGTTTCTAAAGCAACTGCTTCATGCTACTTTTAAAAAAGGACAACACCATTATATAATGAGTTATAAGACAAAGTGTGTTGTAGAAACTGTGGAAACCAGTGCACAAAAACAGAATGGATTTTTCACAAGGACACATCTTGCAAACAGACAAAATTTGTATATCTATAGATTTGTGATTTTTCAGTGAGGGAGTAGGACGGCACGTCTTCACAGAGGAAACACAGTATAGGCAGAAGTTCTTCCAGCTTCTCAGTTTCTATGTTTTGATGTTTTTATTCTTTTCTTTCTTCCGTCTGCCTAATTAATTAAATCCGATAACATCACCAAAGCCACTTTTCACTATTTTGTTCAACTTTATAACCCAAACAACTTTAGAAAAAAACGGTATAACTAAAAGCTGCCTGAGCATGTAACATTAAATTAATTCAAACTTTAAGACTCACGTGGTGACAGCATTAGTACAGCCTCTAATGGTGATTCAATGCGAGACAGATGTTCACTCGAGTTGTAACTCGGCTCTTCTGGTGGAGTATCTTTCTCAAGCCCACTTGAGTCTGCTTCACATTCTGCATTGCCGCTAGTTTCCCCCAGCTCCACGTCCTCCAGTGCTTCCGACAGCCCAATGATGCCATTTTCATCCATGTGGCTACCAAAGTCATCCTCCTCCTCTGGCCGTTGGTCCTCCTCTTCCTCCCACACCTCCTCAGATATCACAGAGCTGGTGGGTGAGGGGCGGACTGGGGCAGGGGTCCAGAAAAGAACCCCTGCTTTGGTGTTTTTGTTCGCCTCCATCTTCCTTTCAGCCAGTTGTTGCCTCCCTCAGATCTCAGCTCAGACCTCAGTTACTGTTTTAGCCAGGCACGGGAACCTTCTGCATCGTTTCTTGTTGATCCGGCTCTGCAGTGAGGTCCACTCTCAAAGCCATGGCTGCAGAACTTTACAGATGGCAGGTCATGTCAGTGCGCTGGCAACAGTCCAGAGGTAAAGTTGACTCTCGATCAGGCTTCAGTTCCAACGAGGGGGGAGATGTCTTTGGATGCAATTTCTGAAAGAGTAGAAACTGTTTAGTATTTTAAACAAATGACATCTCTAAAGTGTCAAAAAGAAGTCTCCATAGGAAACTGAATATGGTAAAAACACATTTACCAGGAGAATTTAGGAATTTTATAGTTTATATTTATAGAGCACAATTAAATATGCCATTATCAGACATCATTTGAGCTCTTGCAGTAAAAGTTATACTGTGCTATGATACAACAGGCAAAAATTATTGAACTTATCAAGATCACTGGTTCCAGATTTTCAAATTTGAGTACTTGTTGTTTTCTTTGTCTCCTGGGACAATAAATTAACTAAATGAGTTTTATCACTGTTAATCAGACAAAGCAAAACATTAGTAGACATCACCTTGGGCTTTGGAAAATTAATGGGCATTTTTGTGAAGTGTTTTGTGCTGTTTATATCTACAAACAAGCCAAACTAATGGAGTGAAACAAACATCTAGACTCCATACATCAGTTCTTAACAACTGACTAATTCATTGTAAAATGGGAGGAACTACTGATGTGTGAAGTCTTAAGGGCATAATAAATGAGCAAGAATGTATACTATCATAAAGAAAGGCAATCATTTCAAATAAACAAAGCAAACAAAGTGCAAGATATCAACTTTGTATTCGTAGTGATAAAAACAAATAATTCACAAAAAAATAAAATTCATGCTGGCAAGTTTTGAATACAGGTTAATGTCTGGCCCAAAACACATTTCAATTATAAGCATAAGCTTTCAACTATTAACCTCGCTGGCTTCCATCCAATTTGTGGTATTACTGAATCCAGGTGGTGTTGCTGTTGGGGCATCTGGGCATTTATGATTTTCACAAATTAATATGGCAGGGCTGCGAAAGTGGATCAGGTGCACTGGGTGGTCACATCTTATTAAAATACTGTCAAGTCAGCACAACCCACGTTCAGAAGTTTTAAACCTGACTCTGTAGACTGGGAATTGTCTTACTTGTGTAGTTTACAGACTAATTATAGATGACAGAGTTCTGCGGCGAAGAACAAACTAACTACCAGCTAGAGGCCATTTTAAAAAAAACAAAAAACAAAAAACACTAGTTTAATAATTAATTGAAAGACTGGAATGTTATGAAAATGTTTTGAATTTATTTCCCCTAAATATCATTCTGCAAAAATGTTAAAGAAAGTAAATTGCCAATAATGTCAAAGACTTTCTCACTCAGTGCCTGGAAATGTTGCAGTTCCTGCAAAAAGTCATAACAAACACTGAAAAATGTGCACTATGAAAACCAACAATGTCATGGAAAAATGTTTCTTATGTGCCTTCATGTGGGTTAGTTTATTCACTAGACTTGGATGTAGTCGGTCGGTCTCATTTTCTCTGACATGAGGCGCCGTACTTGGATACTCGTTTCCAAGGCAACAAGAACTCTGTGTGAGCTTACACAACAGATAAGCATTTGTTTTATTGCTCCCCTGCTCAAATCCTGTGCTATCAGGTCACACCACTCAGCATTTATTATGGATTCTTCATCTTGGATGAGCATATCGTCCATGTAACAGAGCTAGGACCAGGCTGCTAGTTCACAACGTCACATCAAACCCCCCACGTATTTGCCTGGAGGTGCGCCCCTCGCTATGGCAACCCCACAACATGAGCTGTGCTTTTCAGCGTCTCCAGTATATCTGACAAGTCTTAACATACTGTGTTACATCTACAGTGCCAGTGCCTCAGCAAAAAATGAACTCTTAAAATGCAGCAGAGGAGCATCATTTAATCTTGAATTTATATATGCTTTTATAAAATGAATACTTATATAAGGTGGTTGGAACGCCAACAGACATTAATCAGTCATTTAACAAGGCTGAATCACATTTAAACTCATTTTACTGTCTTTTTTTTCAACAATCAAATACAAAATGACCACGTTTCAAGTCACAGATCTTAACAAGCAGAATTATCAGAGAAACTTCCTGTCTACTTGAAATTAACATTTCAAAAAGCAGATGAAAGCAGAAAGTGGAATACATCCTGTACAGTAGCACTCACATCCTCATTAAGAAAAGTGGCTGTCGTGCGTCTTTGCTTATTTCATCAACACATCAGATTATCGCAAGAAGATTATTAGTCTGGAGTCTCTTACGGCGAGTGTTATCTGACACAAACTTCACACATCCCCCCTGAGGAGAGTTGATGCTTTTTGCTCAAAAACCCAGACAGACACTCTCACGTGCATCCACAGACACTTGTTTATATTGTGATGGAAACAAACACAAGGCTCGGTGTGTAGGACTGACAGACTTGCATCGTGCTCTCTCTACGACCTTTTCATACACAAATCAGCAGAGTCTCCTCACCAGCCAGGATGGCAAACTCACTATGCATTTAAAGTAGACCACATCGAAAGAGAGCACAGTCCAGCAGATAAACAACTTCAGAGGGTACTTGGTGTAAGATCTTCCACACAAAATTTGAGAAAAATATATAAAATGCATTTATTATAATGGTATCATCATCTATCTGATAGTATATATACATTAATTTTAAATAATTTCCAGTCAGATTTGGATTCTTCTTTATCAATGCTTAGATCAGAGAGTTCATGATTTAGATTAAAGATTTGGCTACTTTCTTTCGGAAAGTTCTTATACAGTAAACAGACAAACATATAAACAAAATATACTGTATATAATAATATACCGTGTACTGTATATCCATATTTAGATTCTATCTATCCTTTATATTTAACCTGTAAATGTGTGGTATGTAGGTAAGCAAACCATTAGAAAACAGGCCTCCATCCACCTCTCTATTTCAGTACCAGTGAGCCATGAGAGTGTGAAAGTGAGCTAGAATGAACAAAACTAGCATCCTGAAAAAGATTTTTTTCTTCTGTGGCATGCTGTCAAAATGTACTCAGCCCCCCTGCTAACACATGCATACAATGATTTTTTTCTATAAAATATTTTATAATTATGGGACGAAAGGACTTCTGTTATTCCTAGCCCAACAATACTTTAAAACTGTTAGAGTTTTGGCTGGTATTGCTTCTCTCACAAGCAGAGACACGTTATGCATTCATAGTATGTGTGGCCAACACTCACATGATTTATAGCAAATGCAGAGTGGGAAGCAGAAAGCAACGCGATTGCGATCAAATTCAAAAACTTTCTATAACTGCTGGATTCACGAGCCTCTCTTTGGCAAGAATAAAGCAAAGAAACAACTCACCTGTTCCTCTGCTCATGCTCCCTGTTCATTCCCGGGAGAACTTAAGATTTATCTCACTGCCAGATGGGGGGGATTAAGCTGCTCTAAAGCCCTTACAGGGGGCTTCACCGATTGTGAACAGACAATGATCATCAGTACACATCTAGGAAGTTGACTCCACTCCGCTCATCACGGACAGACAGACAGACAGACAGACAGCAGAAGGGCTGTAATCACACCAGTGTCAGAGGACATGAGGATGGACAGGTGGGGTGGAGGTGCAGGAGGAAGAGACAGAGAGAAATAAATAACAGAGTGAGGGAGGAAGAGAGAAAAGAGAGAGAGGGGGAGAATCTCTGTCAGGCTCTGCTGCCATTCCTCTGTCTCACCAAAGCTGTCAAAAATCAATCAACAAGGACGCTACAAGAATCTTTGTGAGGTGACAGCAGAGGAATTTTGAGCACTTGAACAGAGGTGTCGCTGGAGCTGCCCCAGAGACGGGCAGAGCCATTTAGGACGACCTAGTGACTAAGATATGACAGCTAATCTTCTTAGGAGGCAACAGGGAGAGCCGAGGACACGGGAAACACTGCTCAGAGGAGAGCCGTGTCAAGACTGACCAATTCAAGCTGTATAATTATTTTAAATAGTGCCAAACCTGTTAGCACTATGATAGATTACTTGACAGAAAGAAAAGATCGATCAACAAAGTCAATAATAAATTTGCAATTCAAGTCATTTATAAAGCCAAAAAGTGCAAAACACTGTCTGGCTCCAGACTCTCAAATATGAGGATTTAGTGCTTTTTCTCTGTATCATGTCACTATAAACCTAATATCTTTCGACTGAAAGAAATTTAAAAACTATCTCGGTCTTTGAATTTCTCTGCGCATTTGTAAAGAGCATTTTTCTAACAATTGGTTGATCAATTATATATTTTTTTATTTCCTTTCCGGAGGAGTTTTTGTCAAGTACTCTGCATCTTGTGTATAAAATGCACATCATTAATAACAAGAGGCTGTATTTCTTCCTCAGTTGGCATGCCGTGAGACTGCTTTGCTTTACTTCAAAGTGCAAGAAGATTTCATGACTCGCACATTTCACAACAACTGTTCAGCATAACAATTTCCATTCTTATTGATACGGCGATGACATTTTCTGCCACCATCAACACCTGTCATTAAACGAGTTATAAAACCTTTGGTGTTACACACTTGTCACTGACAGAAAAACTTACAAATGCACAGGCCATAGCTGTCAAACTAATGGAACAAACAAAATGTCATTTTTTGAGAGTTTTCTTCAGTTCAATTTCTGAGCTGCTGTTTCTAGTTTCAACAAACAGTTCCTTGCAGAAATCACGTAAAAACCAACTCTCTTGAAGCCAGCAGTCACTTCACGATCCAGCCTCAGGAGAAGAGGGCAAAAAACACACCAGTACTGCACTTTATCTAAACATGTATTGTCTCCATGTTGGCTCAGTGTCCCACTCTTACAACTCAAATTTCAAGAAAAGGCCAAGACACTCTCGCTCAACAACATCCACCACGTCCAACCAGTCAGTCAGGCTGGAGGAGCAAAAAAAAAAAAAAAAAAGAAAGTTTGCGCGCTCAAGAAAAATCTAAATGACAACGCTGTGGAGGAAAAGTCACTTTAATAACACTTATATGAACAGATGTGCAGCCTTACCTCATGATGCGTTCACTGTCTGGTCGATGCAGGAGCTCACAGCTGCGGCGCTCGGTTGCCTTGAAAACGGCCAAACTTGAAAGAGAGGAAACAGAAGAGCCACCCCTGTGTCACCATGGCACACACACCACAACAAACCACCACAAGCGACTTACACAGGCACACATAACTTTTTTTACTGGCAGTCTCTGGGGCCTGCACACTCATTTAAACAGCTTAATTCCGCAGTTTAATGTGACTTTTTATGAGAAGCGTTTGTGGGCGACGTTGGAGAAAACGGTTGTTAAGACAGGTTCAAAAGTTGGTTGTCCTTACCATCACTCACCCACTTACTCCTCACTTGGGACGAAAACGAGCCCAAAACACCCGTGTCAGGACGACTTTCAGCTGTGCAGTGCGGGTACCTTCATCGTAGAGGGGCTACACGATATTGTTCCCCCCACGAAAGCCCGAGTTTGTGATGTTTATCGGGCTAATTATCAATCTCGTGGAGTGTGGCACTGATTTTAGCTGCCGAGGCGGGCACCGGGGATTGCTTCACACCCGAGTTTAGTATTTCAGGCATGTTTATACTCTCTAACACACATCGTATTAGTCGATTTTTTGTCGGACACTGACTTTTACCATTTTATTAGCCTTTTCCGATCTTAGTATGCAGGTGAACGCTTAACTTGTGGAGTTTAGTGAGGATGGTATCACCTGACAGGCAAAATTCAGGACAAAAGATCTTTGTCTTCCCTAAAGCTTGAAGGCAAATACTGAATGGTGATTGGTTATGAGGCTGCAGAGGCGGGACTTAGCGTTGAGTGACGTTTGAGATACAACAGTCAGGGGGCTGCGGTTGAAAGAAGTGGCCACAAGAGGGCAGCTTTTCATAATTTTTCTATAACAGCCAATTGTATTTTTATTTTCCTGCCTGCAAGAGAGGAAAATGTTCAACACAGGTTTTCATGGTTAAACATACATAAAGCCTTTAAAGCCTTTAAAGTCTTCCTTCTCAGTTTACTTCTCCCTGAGTGGTACTTCACTACTTCGCTATAAACAAAATAAAGCCCTCTCCAGTTTTCCAGTAATGCCAGTTATAGCAGCAGATTAAGCTGTGGTGTGCTGCATCCTCTTTCAAAGCATGCTGGTACTGATGTTCACTGTGATGTACATCATTATGATGCAGATAACCGAGTATCACCCTCAGTATTTAAATGGCAAATTAAATGTACTGCCAAATTTTAATTTATAAGTACACTAATAAAAAAGTCACCCTGAAAAGTGACTATGGCTTATCTGTCCTGGTAGATTAATTCATTTGTAATGGCTCAGTGAAGCAGACTGATTAAGAATAAAGCAATAGTCCTCCATGTGGGTGTAATATTAAGGTGCCCACATATCAAATTAATGCAGAATGTGCAGGATGTGCTATACATGTGCTATACATGTGCAGATTTCATAGTCTCATAATCATGTTTTACCAAATGCACATTTTATACTTTCATCGATCTATGTTTAAGCCAAATGTCAAACAGTGTGAATAACTGTTCAACCAGAAACACACAGACAATGAGAGAGATGAAGCTGAGATCTCTCATCTCTGGACATTCTTGCAATAATCTGTCTCATTCAAACTTTACCTTCACAAAGGGGAAACAGTAGTTCATCTTGGTAAGAAGCAACATGAATAAACAGATCAAACTACATTACACTTAGATTAATAGAAAAGGCACAATGGCTGAGTATTACATGGCCACTGGCACCGACTCAGCTTTAGTCTGCATGTCTCGGGGATCACTGCCTGGGGGCTGAATCAGCCTGTGGTGGGCAGGAGACCTGCGTGTTCACTGCTTTCAGTACAATACAAAGACGGAGCTGCTGCAGGAAAAAAATACATGTCAGAGCAGTTTTGTGATTTCAACAGGGAAGAAACACCAAATAGATTCGACGTCAGAACCCTATAATCATATCCCGACTGCATCCGTCAAAAAGCTAGCTGGTGAGGTTTAATCACAATACAGCACGTTGTCGAACCACATGCAGGTTGGACTGGTTGAAATCAAAATTAGGGCTGTAGCCAAACCTTGTTTTGTTATCCCCGAATTCATGGAATTTGTACTGCTGTTACAACTTCAGCAGAGCAAGTGGACACCATCACATTACTTGTTTCCCCACCCACAGTCAAAAACCAAACAATTAAAAAACCTCACCATTGTAGTATTTCCTATTTATTTCCTACAAAATGTTAACACTTTTATTCAAAGCAAATTAAAGCAGACGGCTTGCTAGATTTTGTGCAGTTATCTTTATTGAAAAATTAAACACACTTTCTGTATAAATAGCATGTCATTGTACAACACTCCTCGTCAAAATGTGCACGAAGCCGGCAAAAAGACGCAAAGGGCTAACGGGAAAACAAAAGCGAAAGGAGGCAGCTGAAGAGCTTCGTGCGGCGGAGGATGAACAGCGAAATGAACTTGTGCAGCTAATAAAGCAGGAGGCACACTCAGTGAAACAAATAAACATAGTCGATAGAGTCAACAGGTGGTGTCGGCTTCTTTATGAGTCTAACCTTTTGTGGGGAAGCGAGTGGTTCAGGGGCGGCGGCGGCGGCAAAGTGTTGCACCTTGCTACAGCGAGAGCAACGAGTCAGTGCCCGGGCTGTCGTGTCTCATGTCGGAGCCAAGGCCAGCACCTCTCCGTCTTGGCATCTGATTAATGAGGCTGTCAGCGGCTTCCATCGCTCCCCTCCATCATCCCTCCCTCCTGGATGGCCCTTTAATATCAGGTCAAAGAGAAGGCCGAGCCGCTATCGACATGTGTCTACAAGATGGGGTCATTATGGAGTGAACTCACGCAAAGTTTTTCCTAATATGGGAGGTGAGTCTGCAGTTACACGTTTTGCAAATGTTAAAATCAATCAGTGTAGGGATCATACTGGCTGTGGCTTTTCTCGTCAAGCCGAATTCCTCAGTTTTTACTTTTGACCTTTCTCTGAGACGTTTTCACCTGAGCAGGCCGCCGTCAGCAGCAGCTTTGGCCTGAATGGATACATGAAGCTGCTGTGGAGAGTGAACCAGTGACTCACAATAATGTGATAAAACAGAGATGCGATTGTAACTTCCATTGTCTTCCATTATTGTCACACTGTGCTACAGATCTGTGAAAAATCTCAACTTTTCACATGCAGGAAATCAGCTTTATTTGGGGCTGGATTATTTTCTGCTACTATTGCAACTGTGTCCCTGACACTAAGAAAAGTGTTCAGTAAAAGACTCTTCTTCAGTTATTCAGAAATCAGAATTTATACTTCAGTCAGGGTTTAAATGTTTGTGTCGCTGCATGCGTTACAGTTTTTAACATCTGGAATGTTTGGTTTGTTTCGCTAAAGGGGAAGGTTTTTGAATTATCTTTGTTTTACTGTCAACAAATCCTATGAAAAGACAAAAAAGAACAAATCCTGGTAACAAGTTTTATCTGTAGCATAAGCCTGAAGTGTTTTCTTCCTTTGTGCCATTGAGCTCAATTGTTGTCTGAAAACTGCTAATGTTCCCTCATTACCACAGATACACCCACTGCAGAGTATTATAACTCAATCCAACATTCAACGTCCTGCTGCTGGAAATAATCACTAGAGCAGCAAATGTGTATTAATCCGCAGCTAAAAATAGTGCCCAACAAATGCACTATTTACTCCTGTTAAAGTAACATCTGCTTAAAACTTCAGTGGCCAGCTGTTCCAAAAAAAAAGACAGAACCGTTTGAAAAAATGAAATGATGTGCTCCGCCATGTGTTTGTGATTTTGTTTCGGGCTTAAACTGAGAGCCACAATCGAGAAGCCGTGTAGTGAGGCATTTTGTTTTGAGGCTTTTCATGTGATTTGTTAACAACACATTTCTATTTATACTGAGGTGAGGATTTAATTTTTCTTTTGGTATTGGTACTGACAAAATAAGTTATAATACTCGGTACGGAAAATGTTGCCCCGTTTGTGGCAATGCATTTTTTTCAAGCTAATCCCGAGGGCTGCAAAAGGGATTTATTAGTCTCTGTATCAGGAGGGGTCCTTCATCCCATGGAGGAAAATTATAGCATGTGGGTTTCACTGGAGGGATTTAACATTTTTATCATTTCCCATCACAAGGTCAGCCACCGCTGTGTTTGACAATGACTATGCTCTGTTTTTTTCTCCTCCTCTCCTCCTTCCTCGTCTCCTCTCCTCTCTCTGCGGGGAGGTGTCACGCGCGACGCTGAGGGATCAACTCGGAAAGCAAAAAGTCTTCGTCTGTGTGGCTGCGATTCCTTCCGGATTAGATTGTTTAGCGTGGAGTAATTCAACTGAGAGGGCGCACTCCAGCTCTCATCCGTCTAAATGTCTCTCCATCTCGCTCTGTCCTCTCATATCTCTCTCTCTCTCACACACACACACACACACACGCTGATGCACCCTGAATTTTAAGTTTGTTCGTGGTTGCTGTGAGCACATTCTCATCTAAATGTTGTTTTATTGTTAATTATTGTTTGTCTCGCACCCTGAATATTCAGAAAGTCAATATTTCTCCCAATCATATCAATGTAGGCACTCCAAAGCTTCTTAGAGACAAAAACTATTCATAAATAAGAGCTTTTCCGTGTTTCCCTCGGATATAAACTGACGCTATAGAGTTTAACAAAGCAAGTACGGTAAGTCTGGTGTGAATGGACATCACCGATAAAAACATCATATCAATCCTCCAACAGGGCTAGAGTTACTGTTAAAGCTTTTCACATTTTATTATGATTTACAGGTGCAGGTTGTCCTTTAAATCTTCAAAACACTGATCATACGGTGGATTTATCTCATATTTGTTCACTCCTTCAGTACTTTTATGCTGACCATCTTTAACTCTGTATTCTGTGAGACAGAGGGAGATTTAAACATTCATGCAACAGTCTGGATTTTGAGGGCGGCTACCTTGAATGCTGCTTTTTTTTTGCCTGTGGTGAAAGTTTACACGCGCCTTTAATATAGATATAATATTTATTCTCTCTGAGTCTGTGCTCAAACAAATTTGAACTCAACTGTGCATGAAAATGGCAAGAAAAGAAAGTTTGAAGTCACTGTTGAATTTGACACAAGCCAGTAACTCAAATTTGCCCAACTTTAAATATTTTCAGACGAGTGGAGGAATTCAACATCTGCTATAAAAGAAGGGCTTTACGAAAGCCTAGTTTGGATATTCGTTAGGGATTTATTGAACCAATATATTTCATCCTAACAATGAGTCTTAACAGTTCAGTCGCAGAGAATTATCACCAACTCTGTAGAGTGTGTGTGGGCCTTTAGCTCACTGCTTTGGTTTCACAGCAGATTTACTGTTTGTTTCAAGGTGTCCGCACAGAAAATGAAATTTGACCACTTCACCTTTGCATTCACCTTTGTATTC
>JAOXYL010000042.1:6889530-6915056 GCA_028564955.1 Terapon puta
CCAAACCCACCCAGCTCTCTAATCTGCTTAACGCAGCAGTGGTAGCAGTCACCCATGGGTCCAAAACAGCACAAATAGATGCACGCAGACACACAGGAAGAATACAGACCAACACACCCGCACGCACACTCTTGCACACATTTAAATGTCGCCTCTCGGAGGGAAAGCAGAGAGGCAGAGAAAACCCATCTGAGGCATCTGAATGGGAAGGAATGTTTGGGGAGAAAATCTGCAGACAGTCAACATCTTATCTCTGCTGTCAGCTTAGACAGTGTATATATGTGTGCGTGTGTGTGTTTGTGTGTATGAGTGTTTGGACATCTGTGCAATCAGTCCTCTTCATCCACAACCAAACACGTGGATGCAAACACATTTACTACATACTGACATTTGATTTACAATTGTTGGCTTGTGTAAATTGAACTGCAATCCTTTCCCAATTTAAAACGAATCCTGATCAAATAAAAATGTAAATAGTGAAAATCGATTATGCATCACTGAAGGTTATTTCCCTAAATTTAATGTCCCTTGCTGCAACAAAGAAGCACTAAATTGTACAGCTGGGGCAACAGTGTTTATTTGGAAGAGTGGATATACTATATTACTCCCATACTGTCTACTTGCTGATTGAATAAATGTGTTATGTGAATGTTAAATGTGAGATTTTTAAAAATGCAAATCCAGATAGGGTCTTAATGCATATCACCTTTCTTTCTATCAGAATAAAACCTGATACAAAAGTACTCTATATATGAAGAGCACAAATGAGTTTTAACTGATAGACCGATAACACTAACTCAAAAAAAGAAATAACACTTTTCATAACACTCAAAGATTCCTTACAGGATAAACAGAGAAATCAAAGCAAACTACACTAAAATGACCACGAACGGAATGACCATGATGAAGTTTCTCAATTCCTCTATCATCTTGCCACAGCCTCCTGAATATATTCCCATTAAAAGAAACAGATTCTCATTTCAGAAAAACCTCACTAGACTTAGTTGTAGGAAACCATGCTTGAATAAAATTGAAGCTAAATTTTATGCCGTCTCACACCAAATGGTTTCATGCCGCAAGAGGCCCCTGATCACAATAAACAAGCTCCGGTCATGATGAGCACAGCACAATGAGCCCCTGATTGAGCTGTTTTCTGGAAAGAACAGCATGCCACACTGGAGGTTATTTTTAAATAACCTCAGGTATTGGATCACTTTCTTTAAAAGCACTCCACTTTTGGTCCAAAACAAAGCAGAGGAAGAAAAAAAAACAAGAAAGAAAAAAAACACCACAAACAAATTCACTGCAAAACCACAAACCAAGGTGAGAGTCGGAGTGTATGTACATGTGTCTGGTACACATCTGCCCACAGGGAACTTAACCTTGTTTACACTGTGTATCTTTTATGTGTGGGTTTGTGTTAGAAAGCATTCATCAGTTACGGCAGCGATTCCTACCTCCATCATATCTATCAGCCAGAGCAGCCTTTCCTACAGCGGGGGAGAGACAGGAGGTATGTGGGATGAGGTGGAAGTGAGGGGGGTTTATTGACGGGGGAGAAAAACAACCTATCAAATATCAGCCGAAAGACTTTTCAATTTCAACAGGAAGGTATTGAAACGTGTCATTGTTCAGCCTGACAAAAGTCCACACCAGAGCAGGATCTTTTACTACAGCAGAATCTGTTACTGTCTGTCACACACACACACACACACACACACACAGCCAAAAGACGAGCGAGCAGACAGCCAAACATAGTGGGAACCGTTCGTGATTCAAACAGACAGCAAGCCAGACCATAAAAATGAAGCAGCAGCATCCAGGTCTATCCATCAAAATTATTTGTGCATGAGTCAACTGTTGCTGCACCTTTAAAGATCGGAGAGAAACTATCAAACAGCAGCACGCAGAACTTTAAATAAGCAGACAGAGCTAAGAGGAGATAGTATTTTCTCCCAGAAATATTCAGATCTGGAATATTTCCGTGCACACAACCATTCTCCAATTAAAAGAAAAAAATAGCCAACTTAAACTAACCTGGATATACATACAAAATCAAAATATCAAGCGGATAAGCCCAGCCTACCCGTGCAGAGCTGAGGGTGGTGTTGGTCATGAAGCTGGCTGAAGACGAGGTCAGGGTGTCTGGGTACGACACCATGGACAGGGAGTCTGGATGGAGCGCCGTGGCCCCGCCGGTCCCCTGACGTGCCTTCAGAGCCTGAATTTCACGTCTCAACACCAGCCCATCAAATAGCTCCAGGTCCTGTGGGGTGACCAGGCCACGCACCTCTGACAACAGAGAGAACTGAGGGAGGGGGGAGAGGTACAGAGGGGGAGAAACAAGAAGGGAGGCAAATATATGATGTAACAGGCCTGGGTGAGTGGCATCAACAAAGACAAACTGTGAGCCAGGACTGAATCATTGCTGATTTTACAAAATGTTTGCACTAAATCTTTAAAGGTGATTTGGTTTGGTTAGTCTCCAAAACTTCGATTGAAACCAGCTCTGATCAAGATTCGGCTGACAGTTACTGAGATGTTTAAGCTGCAATAATGTCTGGATTTGTGAAATGAGTGTTGTATAAATAAAGGAAAACTTGCCTTTACTGAGGGTTTTAAAAACCTAGGCACACCTGCCTCTAAACAGCTCAACCCTAAGAGTATCTCTCAAAGCAGAGAAATGTGTTTTTACTTTATAACCAGTTAATGCTCAGCTTTGGTATAAATCATTGAACTGGCATTTGGTTATTCATCTCCAAGCCTGGTAAGCAGTAAGTTTTCCAATAAATTCAAAGCACGATCGCACTCTGCTCGATTCATAGATTCATTCCTGTTGTACAGGAGGAAACTAAACCCAAACACAACCCACCCGGTCAGAAAGTTATGCTCTAAACACAGTACAAGGCAACTGGGGAGGCTTTCTGTGGGAGTGTGATACAGCAGCGTACTTGAAAAATAGGAAATAAAATGCCTTTGATTTATTGTGGGGTTTTTTTTATGAAGTGAACTACTGCAGACTGTGAGAAAATCAAGAGACTTTTAAGAGCTGGGGAGGAAGGAAAAACAAAACAGAACTGTACGCGTCGGAAAAGAGCCTGGGTATAAATCTCACAAGGGCAATCACACACACAGAGACTGTGCAGGGGGGCGCAGTCCCGCATGAAAGGAAATTGATCCTGTTTTGATCTCTTGGTTTGCTCTCTCTCACCTTCGCGTGCGTGTTGAGCAGCTCGAACAGCGCCACCACCAGCTGCTCCACACCGATGTGTCCGTCCCGGTACTCCTCCAGGTAGTAGCCCATGGTCTGCCGCTCTGCCTCCGTCAGCAGGTGGCGCGCCTGCTCCTCCAGCATGGCCCGCGACTGGTTCACCAGGCTGGACAGGGTCACCTGGGAGCCCGCCACGCCTTTATAAAACCCAGGCTGAAAGGAGGATGATAAGACAAGAGATGGAGAAGGAATTTAATTTTTTTTCATCATTTGAATTCTCCCTTATCTTTATAATAATTGATTTGACTTTTCTGTTTTTTTAGGTGACGGGTAGAGAGAGACAAAGGACAACGGAGTGAAAAATCAAAGAGGTGAAGAACGGGTCAGGGAGAGGAACGGGAGCAGCTGTAATATAAGAATTTATAGAGGAGGAGAGAGGAGAGGTGGCTTGGATGACGGTTTAGAGATGTATGAGGAGAAGAGGTGAGTGCGGGTGGGAAGGTGTCGTGAAAAACGAGAAAAGAATGAGGAGAACAACACTGAGCGAAAGGGTCGGGGATGAGGAGGGCGAGGGAGCTGTGACGGGAAGGCTGAGGGAAGGGATGGGGGAGATGGGTGGAAAAATGCACTGGGTGTAAAAGACTGAGAAAGGAAGACGTGGAGAACGGGCAGATGTTCGGCATGGAAGGACAAGAAAAGGAGGGCGAGCGGGGCTGACGAAGGATCAGGTGAGCGTAGTAAGAGGAGGAAGGAAAAGTGATGGATAGGGAGATAAAGAGACAACCGCAAAGACCCAAAGGTGACGGAGGTGCAGGGTAGTTAGAGAGAGCACACAAAGGCAGGAAACTGATCAGGGCGGACAGAAAAAGAACGAGAACATAAAATACACCCACATGCGCTGAACTAACCATCAGTCTTTTCATCCCAAATGTATAAATTATCATCATTTCCTTCTTCCTGCTGTCCCACTACCATCCATTATCATTAATGCTTTGTGGCCCTCACACCACAGCTTGCAACAGGGCAGAAGCTGCGCCGTTCACACATGTGTGGGTGGCGGGTTTTTTTTTTTTTTTTTTTTTTCACAGCTTTCATATCTGTCCCTGGTGTGCCAGCTGGCTGCTCTGCCAATCAAAAGGACGGCACTTCAGAACCTGATGAGCTGCCAATATCGCTTCCCTGCTTCATATCTGCTACTTTTTTCCCTCCCTCTGCCCGCTCCTTTTCTTTTCTCGGTTATCTGCTCGCTAGCATGCAGCCTTTCTTTAATTAACTCCTTAATCAAAGACACCACTTCAAAGTCACAGCTCCGGGGTCTGCGTCCGCCGGAGTCTGTTTGAGATGGAAACAAGAGGAGGAAACCGGGCCGCGTTTCCCCTCCTCCTCGTTCACTCTCCACCTCATCCTCAACTCTTGCCCGCACTCGTCCATCTGTATCATCGGCGGTAGTCGCCCCACTGTCCCAGTCTGCGCAGAGCCAAAAACTGTTTAATGCCCAAGGTGAACTTTACCACTACCCTGCCTGAATCTTAATCACCCTGATGCTTACCACGAAAATTTCTCTAAAGCGTCCGTGTCCCAGCTACTTAACTCAAGGGCGCCGTGGAGTGAACGGCTGGGACTCACACGAGGCATGCAAGCAGTCAGTGTGTGTCTCAGGGCAGTCACATTAAAGGGCAGATTGGCACTCGGGGGAGCTAATGAAAATGCTCGTCACTCAACTAAAGTGTAACACCTGCAGTCTCCAGCTAAGAAGCTCTGTTCGAGGAAAGGGGGAGCACAAGGAGGGAGAGAGGGTGCCTTTACTGTAAGACCACGATTTGGCCACTTAATGGACAAGCGGTAACTCGGGTCTGTTTGTTGGACCCAGTCCATGTCTGAGGTCATCTTCTGGCTGGGTTTGTTAAATGCCAGATAAGCTGATTGGCCCTTTTATCGCAGCGACCAACAACAACAACGACCACGGTCTACATTCAATCGATAGAGAGCAAATCAGATAAGGCCGGATCAAAAACCGGACGAGTTAAGACCTGGAAATGTCACCCAAATTATCTCCGCTTGCCGCTCGCCTCCATTTAACAATACAAAGAACAGAAAAAAGTTGAGATAATATACAAAGAGACTTTTTTTTTCCAACAGATATGAGACTGTTATCTGTGTTGTTGAATCACGCTCCATTAGTCTCGACTTTAACGTCCGGGACACAAACACTCTTTCCCTGCACTCTGCTGCTATCAGGATCGTACCGTGCAGCACTTCCACCTAACTTATCTGAAAACATAGCTCAGAATATCTCATGTAATGCCTTTTATGCAAGGGCTTCCTGAGAGACAACAAGCAAAGGGCTGGCTGAGCTGCTGGGTTGAAGAGGCCAACATGCTGTCGCAGCAACCTAAAAACAAACGGGTTGACTAACCCTGCTGGTTTCAAGCAGGTTTTGAAACAAATCTTCCAAAAATAAGATGGAAGAGGGTCACTGTTGTGTTAAAAACATCCGTTCTGTGGTTTTAAAGGTCTGAAACCTGAACAGTAGTTCATAAACCAAAAACATTTCTAACCAAGAAGGTCTCCTAGGAAGTCAATTTACCTGTGTAAACGTACCTACGTACCTATGTAAATGTATTTGTTCTTGACAATATATGTACATATATTTAAGTATAAATAGTATAAATATATAAACGCAATTTCCAGAAGACATTTATTTCCACCATGTTATGTCAAATGAATTAAAGATTTTTATACCATGGCGAACAATTCTTGATTGTGATTGGCTGGAAATTTTGGATGAATTTTTTCAAAATAACAGTACAATTGGACACACATAATGCATGTGCAGAAACAAACTGCAGGTAAAGACAGCAAGAGCGAAGGTTAACGAAAGAAGATGGATTTAGCTGAGTAAGCACTATTCACCACTAATAAAAAAACCTGAACCAGCCTTTCAGTGATAACCTGCAAAAATGTCATTTCAAATTTTGTTTGATATATGTGTATATCGCCAAGATCAACTTACTCTTCACCCTTCAAGTGTGAAAACCAGAGAGTGTCAGAAATATGGTTTAAGCAAATAATTCAATAAAAAAAAGAAAAAAAAGGCAAATACTCAGAAGACCATCTCTGAAGAGAGGCAGGTGTTTTATAATCCGTCCCCTTATACATCACATTCAGATTTAAGTCATTTGATAAAAAACTGAGATGATGTGAAAAACTTGGATAAAAGCCAGAGGATGAATCTGGATTATTTGGTCAAAAGAAATCTGATCTTGATGAAAATAATGATTACACTAATAGCACTCTTACATCAGCTCTGCTCCCCCCTTTTGGAAGGTACAAGAAACCACGAAATATTTTAATCAGACAGAGTTTAATAAAGAAAACTATACACAACTGAACTCGTGAGGAGTTAGACAGGGACTAACTTGGCTTCATAATCTGGTAAACAGACAGAGAGAAATGAAAGGGTAGAATTTACATGTATGTTTTTTCCAGCCTCCTTTACTACAACATTCGATTTCCTTATTTTCTCACATCCCTGCACTCTGTCTGTGCTGGTAATTGGGACATGATTTTCCCTGTAGGGAGTTGAAGCCTTTCCATCTGAGTATAAAAACCGGATGAGGAAAATCACAAAAAAAAGGGGGGGAGAAGAAGAAGAAGAAGAAGATGAAAGATTGCCATGCCAACACTATAAAAATCGATTGCACATGTTGGTGGCACAGATTGTGTCTGACCTCTCAGGGCAGAACTTGGTATTAAAACCTGCACCCTACACAGCGAACAAGTGTTCCCCCTGCCATGTTGTCATATTACAGTCTTGAAAAACACCCAATAAATAAGCTTCTCAGTTCAATCACCTGCTGACAGAACTTTAAGGTCTATATGTAAACTTTACGAGGGTCTCTGCAAAACCGGGAAGTTATGATAAGAGACATATTTACTTCATCACCAGCAGACGGCAAAACGAAGCTGACAGATACCGACGTTCCACGGGTCGACTGTGTTCAGATTTAATCACAATAACAAGCTACAATCCTCCTCCGTCAGATGGAAAAATAGGAGTACATCATTGATAACGCTGAACATAAGAGAAGTGTCTTCAAGCCATGGAGTCAGATCTTGCCCGCTGCTTGAAGCTCAAACCAGCTTCTATCTGGCCGGCGAGAAGATAAATCGACCCTCCTCTTATCACAATTTAGCACCGCTGATCAACTTCTTCAGAGTGATAGATAATGCTCGCTTATCACTGCAACAGTTTCTCTCCATAGTGTGTGTGTGTGTGTGTGTGTTAGTATGCTCAGGGATGTTAGCCACGTTGACTGAGCTCTTTCATGCACCAGGAATGAGTATAATTAGCAACACAGTCGATAGCTGTAGCCGGATCAGACTTTAATGTTTTATGCAATTTCCTGATGCTCTTAGCGGATGGTCTGATTTACAGTGTGCGGCCAGAAAACACACAGGCTTACATTCATGTGACAGAATGTCGAAGCACAATGCATCTCTGCGGATAATGATAGATGACATTTATGAATGTGACTAATAAATACAGAGATAATTAGCACATAATTTACGTGAATATTGACTGATTTTTTTTTTCGTATTTACATTTAAATTGTTTTATGCATTTTATGTTTAATGAGTCAAGCATTTAAGTAACAGTGTCCACAAAGGGTAACAATTTGCCTATTGTGGAATTAAACTCTAACAAAAGACACAAAAAATGTGTACTTACTGTAAGTATTTATTCTATCAGCTGGATTTGAGTTTGTGTGGCAGAATTTACACCTTGTCTGAGTGTCTTTATTTTTCCATTCAGGTACAGGGATTCACAAAATGTCTTTTTTTCTTTATTTCAGCCTCAACCATGTCTTTTCAAGCTGTGAGAATCGAACTCCATTTTTGTTTTTTTGTTGCCCATGCTGTTTTGAAAAGCCTTCCACGTATGCAAGCAAGCAGTTTTTATGTCTAAAGGTACATTGTTACTGCAAAACCGAGGAAGCCCGAGGACTTATCTTGATGATAAAAGCTTTCTTTCTATATTTTCAGTTTGTCTGCATATGATCACATTTTATATGACTGTTGGGCATTTTGACATACAACAATCGTGGTGTACCTTTAAATCAAAGTGATCGCGGACTCCTATAAGCAAATCAAGTTAAACTGACAAAAAGCAATATTTACCCTTGTTAGTTGTTGTAATACATTTTTCTTTCTCTCAAATAACATTCATTTGCTCTATATCAGGGCCCAAATGGGGTCAGAGCAGAATTAATGATTGAGAGTTGCTTTGTGACCTATCGTTAATTAATTAGCTTATCGGTCCAGCTTGGCCTTTGGGCTGCAATTACAGGATGGAGAGAGAAAGGAGAGAGGGCTGTTTGGAAGGACAGACGCTGTGACCGCTGGGACGAGCTGAACCTACAGGCAATGGCTAAGGGTCGAGATGACAAGGATGCAGAAAAACCCTGAGACGAACACAGGCCCCTTTGCTTGTTTAAGCGGCACAATCACCGGCACATCATTCTAAGAGAGATGAATATTTATGCTGAGGATGTGTTGACACAGTGTGAGGTTAACAGTGGGGGCTGACTCTAACAGAGGCTCTCTGGCTCACACAGAGGAGCAGCAGGGCTGTGAATTATTACCTCCCTCCCTGCTCCCAAGCCCTAAAGCCCTGCTGCTACATATCTTTCCCTCTTAATGCCCTCTCTCTCCCTCTGTTCCTATGTGTGTGTCTGTATCTCTCACACACATGCAGACACACACTATCACACATTCGAGCGGAGAGCAGCAGCGAGTCCACCTACATGTACTTTAGTTGTCTGGGCTTGAACACTTTGATTCTCATAAGAAAAATGCAGCTTTATTTTCAACATTTCTTAATTTTCAGCACTTTCATAGCCTTCAAAGAGCACTCGGGATTCTTCTAAGCTTCTCAGGGATTTTCAGAGACCAATGGTTGTGGCTTTGAAATTATATAGTAAATAGAAACTTAAATACAAGCCATGGCCACAACCACATAAAGATAAAAATAAAGAAAGAACAGTTGTAACAACAACTGGACATTACACCCATGGTTGATTGTAGAACAACTAATTGCATAAACATGGGAAGTGTTTGCAGCCTCGGTGTTCCAGTTCATCTCAAAAGACTTGGTGAAAAAAGGGGGAAACTTTTCTTTATACACTTGGCTTTTTGCACGGAGCCACTGTTGTGGTGAAAGAGAAAAGCGTCTTTCCTATACTGTTGCCACAGAGCTGGAAACATGATAAATGTAAAATACCACTGTGTGCTGTATCATTAAGATTTACCTTTGGTATTTTCATCAAATTTGATAGGTGGCTGCGTGTTCTGGGCAACACAAGCCAACAACCTGACAACTGGCATTAGATAGTTGCTTTGTTATAATTTGACTGGTGTTTGAAAATGACCTTTAGCAAAACAGTCTTGGATACAGAAAAATAATAAATCTTTCATTATGGTTTTACATTGGACCTCCTTTGCTCAGAGTACAAAGCTGATTAAGGAAATAGAGGCTGTAAATGCAATTCCACAGGAAAATATGCTAAAAATGGGGAATATATAAGCATTGGCACTCACAGTTAAACGCATAGAAATGCATAAAAATATAATCATGTACATACTAAGATGCACACAAAAACAAGGACACACACAGAATGATACCACCGCTTAGGATTGTTTCATCCGGGAGATCAAAAGACCTCATCAAACAACATGCATTACATCAAGGTCAGCCCATAGGACGGGCATTTGAAATGGATACACAGCATTGTTCAAACAGCATGAAACAAGACCAACAATATCATAGTGTTAACACCTTAATAATAGCCGGTATCAAAATCACTTGACCATGAGGTGCTGTAGAGGGGATTGTAAAGCAGAGTGAGGCAGGTACAAACAGCTGGTTTTAAGATATTGATACTGTTGCACATGGAGAGAAAAAGTCTGCACAAATCAGGTTCTTCTCCAATGGTGTTTGTTAACATGTGTTGTTATGAGGCAGCTAAATCATTAAATTCATGTCTTTTAATGCTACAGTGTCACTTTAGTGAGCCCTCCCCGTTTCATCAGGAACAGAACCATCATCAGGTCAAAATTCTCCAAGAAATGTTAACAATAACAAATGTTGGTTAGAAACACCCAATGACTGTGAGTATAATAGACATGCATATCATCAGCATAACATACAATCAGTGTATTAGTATTAAGCTAAAAAGAGTCTTATGTGACTGTAGATTCTTTGTTATGTTAATTTAAAGAAACATTATTGAATACTCTAAGCCCACCACTGTTTCAGTCACTTGTTGTCAAAGCGATGAAATGATTCACTGGGTGGGCAAACTAAAACTCTGCCATCTCCACCGCTGGATCCACTGCTGCCAGTGCTGTCCTCAAACCAATATTTTACAGACCTGCTTCAGGGCATTATAACCTTCTTGGCCAGAGTATAAATATCTCTTTTAAAGGGGAAATGCTGATTTGCTGCTTTTTGTGAAGTCTTGGGGCAAATCCTGTATCATTCACATGAATTGTCTTGGCAATACAGGCTGAACATCTCTCTGCTTTATCCCCGACACTAACTGCCCTTCTCTGCTGCAAATTAGGGCCAGGTAATAGAGAGAAATTAATTAGGTAACCATGTGTATTGTGAAGATGTTTCTCTCACGGCTAAAATGGAGGAAACAAATATGAAGCTCTAAGGTGATAATGATTTCCCCTGAATCTCAGAATTAGCTTGCTCTCCGCTCTGCCCTCATTCAGGGGTTTCTAAATGAACTGTCAGTGTATCCCGTCTCACACCTGATGAGACTTTTATGTGTATGTTTGCTTTTAAACCTGATTGGATGGCACAGTGTCTTATAAAGGTTATTGAACCCCGACATCCTCTCTCAGCTGGATAGTCCGCCTCAAACCGTATCAGCTTGTACGTGCTATATTTGTTATATTAGAGTAAAGGTTGTTATGCATTACTACAAATCAGACATTTTTGCGATTATGGAAACGCCTGATTCTTTGTATAACATTCCCAGCTCCTGCTATATTTGTGTTTGGCTGTGATGTCACCTTGATTTCACCGCGGTCTGCAGAATGAAGCAGAAATACCAAACTAATAACCTAAAAAGCATTTGCACAAAAATGATGCATGTGTCATGCATGATACTCTCTGGAAAGGAAGCGTTCAGGAGAGAAAATATATTAAGAATTACCCTTCTTTGCAATAACAGTGCATTTAGCATTTTTAACAGTGTCACCTAGTCCACAGTCTCAGCTCAACCATTGCAGTGTTGCAACTCTCACAGCTCTCACAGCTCCTGGCAGTTTTTCATCAGTAGGAGTTATTTCTCTGTAACACACTGGATAAGAGACCGGATAGGGAGGCAGGTGTCCTGTAAATTCTTGGAGAGGATGAAAGCAACCAAGTGACTGTAAATTCTCCAGGCTGACTGGTGGAAGCTGACGAGGAGCAGAAATGCTTTTTCCCGCACGCGAGACTTTAATGCTGCTTCTATTACAGGCATGAAATCTGCAGATGAGATTATTCACATGCTGTTGTAGGTGAAATGCTTTGACTGACACCACCAATATGGAGCCATAGTGCAAGCGTAATTTAAATGTTAATAGAGAACCACCAGAAAAATGACAGCATTGGTTATGGGTACAACGGCTTTTAAATTACCTATGCTTGTGTTTTTCTCTTATGGTGGTGCAAATAATGACTTTTGGTTCACAAAGCTGAAAGACGCATTATGTTGTTGTGCCATTTTTGCTTTTGATGGTGGCAAAAAGCAGGTGTAAACTGTCAATTTGAAAACTTGAGAAAAACAGAGACGAGAGGCAAAAGTAGAAAAACTTATGAGGGATAATGGAGAGACCAGTGTTGACTTCTTTTAACCAAAAGAACTATATTTCCTTAACCTTGATCACGCAGTTGTAGTTGCCTTACCAAACTAACCTGACCTTTACCACTGAGTTTAGGGGCACAATCTCTGTTGTTATTAAGTTACATGACAATTTGCGGGTTTGGTAATACATACATAGCTATAACTATACAAATATCTATAAAATGCCCTGCAGATGGCTTGTCGGGGCCTCAGATCAGTTAGCAGTGACGCTTTTAGAATCCGTCTTCTTCTCATCATCTTTTTCTCATCTGAAAAGGGCACCTTTGACAAAAAGGGTGGGTAATTACAGCTGTAGTGTTGTATGACTACTAGGTTAGAACAAAGGCTGTGACCAAAGACTGGAGGAAATGTGTTCCTCTTCCTCTCAAAATACCTCCAACATCCATCGTCTCTCTCCCTGTTCTGTGTTACAGTGTCGCTACAGTGCATCGCCTCCCCCCTCTCTGTCGAGACAGGACTGTCCGTCAGAGCTTCCGTAATGGAAAGTGAGCTCTCCCTCTCACCTCCCCCCCCCCAATCTATCTCGCCCCCTTTCTTTCTCTGCCGTCAGCTGCTGTCTCTTCCAACTTTCCTCCTCTTATTTCTCCATTCCAACACACTCCCCTTTTCTTTGCAAAGTCATACGCAAAGTCAACAGTAAAGACGGTGGCAGTACACTGTATGGTGTGCAAGCTCAGGGCTGAGGTAATAGCACAAGGCCCATTTTTGCTGATGGGGAGGCTTTTATATCCTTCGGGATATTAACAATGTCAAGACAGTGTAGTGTGTAGATCTTTTATGCTTGAGGGTTGATCCCTCAAGAATAAAACATGAGATCCCATGGATTCGAATCTATGTGTAAAACCCTGAGTGATCTGTTTAGCGTATTTCTGAATGTTAAGCGCTGTTATAGGCCCCATACAAAGTCCTGAGATGTAACTAGACAACCTCCCAAATTTTAAATGGCTGCAGTAGTGCTCCCTCTGCTGCTGGCCAGAGTCACAGCCACGGTCCTGTCAGCAGCACGGCAACTGAGGCTGTGACACCAGCCCTGCAGGGTACGGGATTACAATGCTGAGTCCAAGGCGATGTCTTCATGTTGTATGCTTATTCCCAACAACAGTCCAAAAGATCACATAATTCTGAACTCGCAATTTAAAAGTAGCCTGACTTAATGTTTCGGGTGGAGTTGGTAGATAGTGTGAGACACAGACAGATAGATAATAATGTCCTGAGAGAAACACACAGGCAGTCTCGTGCTGTTTTTGCACAAACACACACAGAGAGGAAGTGACCTCTTGTGAATCTCACCTTTCCTGCTGCAGAGGCTCCTTTGTCCACTGGGAAGCTGCAGAGAAACAGGTGAGGGGGACAAATTAATCACTGAGGAATAGAAATAAAATTATATATATCTGCAGTCCAAGAACATTGACCGAATTACTCAATCAGCTCTAAGGCACAGATTGAACATACATTTAGACTGCACGTACATGCACACACACACAAAATGTGAATTCCTGATGTTACGGGCAAATAAGGATATACAATAAATAAAGGTGCAGGATATCTTCATAATGATTTTTTACTGCATTCAGGGAGCAAACTTTAAGAGTGATTTAACAGATGATGGTTAACATCTTATTTCAACAATTTCCCCACTGAATTATACTCCTCTCTTTAACAAACACACACGCACACACATACATTTTGAGGCTCGAAATGGATTACCCTATCTTGACTGACAGTCTGTTTCTGAATAAATTTCTAATTTATCACAGGCTGATAAATGCGTGCTACCACAGATTTTTTAAATCTTCGTCATGGCTTTCATGTTCTTCAGAGACGTGGCACAAACTGCTACGCGGAAACCCCATTTCACAGGAAACGTGAAGTGTGCATGTCTTCCAGTCAGGCTTTTCAGTAAATTGAAAGCACAGACATCAAAATGCGAGTCACAAACACACACCGAGCAGAGTCTCTCTCATTCTCTCTCTCTCTACGCAAACATGAAAACAGTGTTTAGAAACGTGTCACTTTTTTTCAGCACTATATTCCTGTCTGATTGAAATGACTTGAGTAGATGTCTTTACCTCCTCAAGTGCCCACAACGTAATGTGCCTTAAATCCATGAGTAAATGCGACAACTCACAGCGGTGCCTTCAGGGCCAGAAATCACAGTGAAATATATAATTAAACAGGGTCCACAAAAATACTGCAGTCCCACCTGCAATGGCACATTAAACTCAGTGCAGGGACCTGTTCTGGGATTCAAATTCAATTAGACCTGTTGACTTTTTAGACCAACCAGTCATTTATTTTATCCTCATACTGATTTCTTAAATATCTGCTCCCTAGCTGCTCCCCTATAGTGAAAAGACACTACATCAGACTTACTTAAAATGATCCAAAATGTATGTATCCGCCTATGTTTACGTATGTGACATGGTTGAGACAAAGGGAAGCACGACACAACATTTCAAGTCATTTAAACTTTTTTCCTTTACCTGCCTCAATTTCACTATATATTTATAAAAAAATACTCTGTGGAAATTATGTAAATATATTTATGACATTTATGTTAATTACCTAAAATTCAAGGTGGATATTTAAAGCCCACATTAAACAAACAAATGAAAACCTATCTTTTTAGCTCTGTCTTTATGTCATCGCAGAGAGACACCAGAGTCAAACAAATGCACACAAACAAAAAGAATAAACTGACCCGACTGTTAAACGGTTTTGTCTCTAGGATACTCATGATAGAACAAAGGAGATTCGACCAGAAATTCATTGTCCGTGTAAAATGTTAAATATCTTTTATAGCTCTGTTTGTTTTGGACAATCATGGAGGCATTACAAGTTGTGAGTTGTCGGAATGAGTGTTATTGACTTGATGAGAAAATTAGTCTGGCATTTACATCGGACTTTCATTTGGTCGTTGGGGATCATATTTATTCTGGGTCATGAGCTGCAGATGAGTTGCTCAGGTGTGGCATTTTGATAGGAGCCCTGGCATTCACAGCTGCTGTCATTTTTTTCTGCTTCCTGCAAAAAGGAGCGAATGAGAGCTCTGAGAGAGAGAGAGAGAGAGATGTCTGATCACATTAGGCGGTTAAAGACTGTGGCGTCTACTTTGGTCTAAGAAGGACGGGATGTTTTTTTCCTCGGTGTTCCCTTCATTATGTCTGTGAAGTCTTTTCCTGCTGCACTGCTCTCAAGTTCCAAGCTTCTTTCTTGTGCCAGTTTTCATCACTGAGACTAATGCAGTCCACATTTTTCTTTAATTGGTCAAAAAAAAAACATAGTAAAGGATTCAATTTTTGGTGATTTCATCAGTGTTCAGTGACTGGTGGTTAAACAAGTCAAATTCGATTACTGTAATACTGTATAAATAAATATGAAACTCTAATCTAAAGGACCGATCTAATAAAAATTATTTATGTTAAAAATACTTCTGAAAAGCCAAAGAAGTTAAAGAAATAATTAAAAAGTGAAAACAAACTCTGCATTTACTGGTTTAAAGGCTGAAAATATGGTATCATTCTACCTCATGCAGGGTTAACACGCAGGAGAAGTGGCAAAGTGCCACTTAACTTAAGCCTACTTCTCTTGCTGAGCTTTAACACAGGAAATACATTTATTCTTTGCAGCAAGTTCAAGACTGACACCGCTCCCGTGTCTCTCATGCGGGTAATAGAGGCTACGGCCTGGAGACGTTTAGCTAAGCTTTGCACCAAGAAGGAAAACGTGGAGTTTTGTCACTGTCTGAGGTTACCGGGCAACCAGCAGAGATTCCAGGAAGTTCGAGGGATCTATCCCCCTGTAAACAAACAATTAAAACCGTAGGACAGAGTGAGGCCGGGGTAGCTGTCTCCTGGCATGAAAGTGGCATAAATTTGCTCATCTAACTTTTGGAAAGGGAGATACACATTGTTATTTCCTAAAAAGTTAAAAAAATCATTTAGTTTCCTCAAATTTGTTCTGGGTTGTTTTCTATTCTATTTATAGATTTTTCTTCAATTAGGAGTTCCTACCTGGAAAACATTTCCAAAACATTTTCATTTTCACTAGCTCTGTGTATTGAATTTTAATCTTAATTACCTTTTATGAAACTGTTGTTCCATTTATCTTTGTCTTTGAGTAGTTCAAAAGGACATTTGCTTGTTTATCAATAAACATTAATGAATAAAAAAAACTGTCATTAACGAGAGGTAATCTAAATCTACTAATTCGCAGACACTCTAGTGCAAATATTAACAAGTCAGACTAATAGTAGTACTTGTGGTATTTATGAGCAGGCTTTGAGCAGATGTTTTGGACCTCGATCAAAACCCACCCTGCCACGCTGCTGTTGGCGGAGCTCTCTGCGATCTGCGAGCTGGCGATCCACTTGGTCTCTCCCACCACAGTCCGGGCGTGCGGCAGGCGGCCCACGTCTTTGACCGTCATCATCAGGTGCCGCGACGACTTCAGGACCCTGACGGCCTCGTCGTGCGGGATGCTCAGGAAGCTGCGGCCGTTCACCTCCAAGATCTGGTCGCCGACCTGCAGGGGTGGAAGGGGACACAGAGGCGTGGTGGGGGGGGCTGAGCAAGGCGCTGAGGGTGGACTGGGCAGACACTGTCACATGCATAGGTTTGTAGGTCAAAGGTCAGAGAGAGGTAGCATAACAGATAACAGGAGGTGTGCACAATGTTTAACAGATCACAAAATTAGGGTGCAACTTTTCTTTTGAAAATTGGGGCTCTACCCAGTTGGGCCACAAACAGAAATAATTACACAAAGATTGTAGTATTCTCCGCTTGCTGACAGGTTGAAGACCAGAACTCTTTAATAATTAAAACATAAAAGTACCTGAAAAGGATTTCCTATGTAATTTCACATTCTATGAAAGGGCTTAACCGGGCAGTGGCGGTGCAGGGAGAATAACGATGTCCATACTAAACACCACCTTGGACCGTACCTCCTGTCTCCTATAATGAGCTGATGTGTTGTAGCTTTAACCTCGAGCTCAACCCACCGAGGTGCGTCAGGGACCCTCAACTGTGCTCAGTGAGGCCGAAACACCACCTCCATCCCGAAATGCACTTGGTGTCTGATCTGTATGTCTGCCTCGCTTGGCTTTACCTCGCCGGTATCAGTCATGACCTGGACATATTGTGTACATCCTGTTCTGCCCGCCTGCACATGTGGCTGCGAACACGGATAAAGTTGTGTGCAAGTGCTCCACGTTTGGTGTATAAAATGTCTTTCCACAAAGAGTCAATCACTCGCCACAGTTTGATTGATGGCGGATCTCATAACCAAATGAAAACAAGAATTAAGCCTTTAGTTTCAACCTTATATATGACAATAAACCAGCAGTGTTAAATAGTGCAGACAACAGCCTGCCAGATGTAAAGAATGTCAGGTTGTTTGGTCATCTTACTGTCTTTCAGTGACTCTATTAACTTTATTTGTCACCATAACTGTGTAATAAATTAGTCAGAGAGGACGGGGTCACCACGCCTCCTTCACAAAACAGCACAGAACAACCGATCTTGTAAATTACCTTGTCTGGCATTTAGACTTGATCTAGTGGTTAGCATTTAAAAAAAAGCCCCCAAATGTCCCTTTCTGTCTCTTTGTTTTATTCTCATTTTACTCTGGTCAGCCAAGCGAACCTCACAATCATTTCAATGTTCTCTTGGAGCAGAAGCCAATGCAAGCTAGAGATTAAAGACATTCAGAATCTCATACGTTTCAGTTTCTTGGGTGTTATCCAACAACCTGAGGTGACCCAACACCATATCTGTCATTGACAATGCACCACAGCACCTCTACAGCACATCTCAGGCAGCCGAGGACAGTCTCCACATAAACCTGCACCTTTATCAGCTTCTACAAAGACACAATTTGTAATAATAATATGTAGTATGGCTATTTGATTGCACATACAAAAGGACACATAATCAAAACTCTGTTTGGAAATGCAATCAATTGTTTCCTTGGCCAATGCTAACAAGCACCTCTGCAGTGAGATCACACACTGCTGCCACAGCAAACACTTCTTCTAAACACTCATTCATGCTGTCAGGCTGAGCTGAAGCCTCAGGGATCAGAGACAGATTTTAAGACAGATTACAAGCTGTTTGTTCCAGCTGTTTGCATTACAAAACGGCACAAAAAAACAGTCAATAATCCTCTTCTCGTGGAGTTTTTACAGTGTTTGACAACACAGGAGCTCAGTTTATAGTGAGCTCAGCTCAGTTTATCTCACTTTCACTTGGATTTGACACAGCTTGAGAGCACACATGGCTATGAAATGAACACAAACGAAGCAGACGCACGAACGCAGCATCTCTTCCTTCTCCTAGTATCACTTAAAAATGAAACATAAATAAATGTGCAGGCTGTTTTTGTTTTTATCAAAATATTTGACAATTATTCAGCAAATATCAACCCACACCTTATTTGTGCTGATTATCCTCACTACAATCTTTAGAACTTGAAAAGCTCTTTTTCACAGTATGTGAAACATGCAGCAATGAGAAAAGGCTGGTGTTATGACCATTAATGACCCTGTTTTGTCGAAATGTCCCAGTTAGGCATGTCAGTGAGCCAGTATGCACAACACCATAGCTGGAGTCGGATATCACTCTGTATTTACTAAATGGTGTACTGTATTTATCCTCTGCCGTTTCATTAGAGTGTCCAGTATGAAAATGTGTCCACTATATAGCACCTTCAAATACCAAGATATGACTACTCAGAATCAAATGGCTGCTGTGACCAAGCAGGGAAAGGCAGAATCACTCCTCAGTAACAGGCATATGATAGTACACCTGTTTGCAGAGAGACAAAGAAGTCATTCCTCATAAATGAAGGTTCACCTTTAAATGTGACAACAATCCGAGGCAAACAACCAAGACAAGGCTGGGGAGGATGCAGGGAAGCCTCTCAATGTCCTTAAAGTTAAAGCCCACACTTGATCACCATATTACATCTGTGGAAAGGCTCACAGATGCAAAACAACAGGACTGAGCTGAAGAGGATCTGCCAGGGAAACTTTTCAGCTATGTAAAGCTTACAGAGATTTAACGGAGAAGACTTGAGGCTGCAGTGGCTGCCAACAGGTGCAGCACTGACTGACGCCTCATAACACTTATGTAAATGGAAATGTCAGTTTTTTCGTTACGCCCGGACCCGTGAGTTTATTGCTGCTTAACATTCAAGATGACAGAAAACATGTTGACATGTCACATTAGGAGAAGCAAAGGTGTAACTAATAAAATTAATGTTCTGGTTTTTAGGATCCTGGTATTTTCCACGCTGACTCACTTTCACACCGTCATGCCTCACTGGGACACTTGAACAGAACACAGCCAACGTTAATGCTGTTAGCAACACCTGTGCTTTTCCTGCTATGACAAGTCAATATGTCTGCTGTGAAAAAGGCCTATCAGTTGCTATGGTGATAAGGACTGGGGTGATATGCAACAAAGCCCATGGTCTGGAATCAGTGTTGGATGTCGCTGTCAACCAACACGCAGACCCTCCTTATGCTTTTGGGCTTTCCGGTAGAGTGGAGGCAGGACTTCGGTAGAAGAGGCACCAAGATGCCAAGATGTATTTGAGACGTCAGATGTTCCATTTCCTTTTAAAGGTTATAGCAGATGAGACGTCCATAACAAATATCGTACAGGCGCAAAATACACCCTCTCCATCATCATAGACATGTGCCAATGGACATGTGTGGCAGCACCTGTTCCTGCAGAGAACCTGCGTCCTCTTCCTGGATTTTCTAATTTTGCTGTGTTCTGAACATTTCTGGGTATCAACCTTTGGCTAGTGGCGTGTAGTCCCCAGCCAGTAACGGCTCTCAGGGCGTGAGAGGTGGGACACAGTGACTGACTGCCAAATATTAAGCATGTGGGAAGCACATATGCCTTGAGCCAATGAAGAGGGGCCAACTTTGATGTTGCATTTACACACAGCAGCCAACAAGTGCTTCTTGTAATTCTCGGAATTGCTCATTTTTGTGCAAAATGGATGGAAACATACCTAGTGACAAACACTGTGTTTGTGGCATGATGCTGTTTGACCTCCTAATCTCGCCTCTGTGAGGTCCAGATTATGTCACGGCCTGTGCTGCTGTATCAATCCTGTAATTTGTTAAAGCGCTGCTGTGAGCCACAGCCACTTCATTAAGTCTTGTTATTTGCACCTGTTGTATTTGGCAAATGAATGGAACTTTGATTCTGACTCTAATTACGCGCTGATTAGGTTTTATGACCCTGCGAGCCTCGATCAAAACCACACTGTTAATTACAGAGGAAGAAAATTAGACAATGCCAATACACTGCATTAATCTTCCAAAGAATGTCTTCATTATTGTAACCGTTCAGGACGGGCAAATCAATATGCTGGAAACATGAGCTCCTTTGTCACCAAGTTTTTGGGCAGTATTCTCCTGACAATCTGCTGTCTGTATTATTCAGCACAAACACAAAACCCTGCACACACACGCAGCTTCGTGCGCTTAAAACTGAGTCACTTGACTGTGGCGCTGCTTCTCCTGCTATCATCAAGTTGCCACTGACGTCCTTCCTTTCCTCTCGCCTTCTCTCTCTCCCTCTCCTTCCTCCTCGCTCTCCTCATTATTCTGCTCCCTCATGCTCCCCTCCTCTCCCTCATTATGCTTCTATTTGCGAGTAGATGGGCCCTGTCCTGAGTCACAAGCACTTCATTTTTCGTGATCAATCTCTGCGTCACAGCAGAGGCCCTGGCGCAGCGCTGCATTCTGGGCAATTAAACAACAACCAGTGGCAATCATGTTTCCGATTAAAGCTGTAATCAATACCGCTGTTTAATAATAACACATACTTGATACAGAGAGGAAAACAACTCAGGCAGAGGAATGTATTTCAATTGGCCACAGTGCAATGCCACACATGCTTTTACCGAAAATCCCAATTATAAACCCTGCGTGTCCGGTGGCTTCGAGCACACACACACGCACACACATACACACCAGCAAGTGACTGAGGATTTACCAGGAGGAAGCAGAAAGTTTCAGTGGTTTCACAGTTCACTGTGGCACTGGGTGTTCCTTCATTATGGTGAAGACACACACCGTAATTTCGACCATGAATATAGTCATGCTGCTAGAAATACCCACGAGAGCTCCACATGCGTATTACTCCACTGCTGAAAACAGGCCCCACTAATATTTTATTTGTTGTTGTTTGAGTAACATTTGCAAAAAACTACAAGTGCCTGGATGTTTTAGGAAATTTAGGAGCCTTTTCAAGAAATGAAACACCAGCAGGATTCCATTTTTTTAGATGTCCTTCCTCAGTAGGAACAGATGGGGTGAGTGTCACAGACTGGTTTGTGCTGAGAAATGGACTAATACATTTTAGGTTTGGGGATTTTCATGGCCTTCTCTACAGGGAGTAAAATATATAAAATCACGAGTAACACCACAAATGGAAACACCAGAAGATATAAACCACAAACAAAATTTGAGACGTCTAGATGTCACTCCAAATATTCATCTGGCTGAGAGCAAAGAAAATAATTCCACCTTCATAACTTATTTTGGTCTTCCTCTGAGCCGAGGACCTCAAGTTACCTTACAAAGTACTTTCACCTTAATCCTGTCAAAGTTAGTCGACATCGTGTTTTTCTCCCCAAAGTCTAATGTCTTGTGTAATCTCAGACCAACATTTTGAGACTGAGTAATATCCACATTCGCAGCGGCCACTTTCATCCATCAGAGGGTTTGATTACTGAGCGAGATCAATTCAGCCATCTACTTTGTAAAGTCAGTGAACTTGATTTTCTGTGCACTATATAACCACAGTGATAGCAGCATCACTAGAGAGCACAGCATGTTATTCAGATGGTGTATTAGTCTATAGGCTTTGCAGTATTATCTGCAATAGCAGGACTAATAAACTGGTAAACTCTGGTATGACTGGAATGATGTGTGACTAACACACCGGCAGTAAAAAAAAAAAAAAAAGATTAAGCAAAACAAACCACAGAACCACTTACAATCATTATCTTTCTCCGCTGTGCTACTTTACAAATAATCCTTAGAAGAAGAAGTTTTTCTGCCTTTTGTGGACAGATTTGAATGCAAATTAAAGTGCATCACTTGGCAAGTGGTAAGTGATGAATTATATCCCCCCTCTTATTCTGCTCACACTAATTGCTCCCAAAAAAAATCTATTCTGGCTCCTTCCTCCACTCTCTTGTCTGTCTGCTTTTACAAGGTGACTTAGTGATCCCAGCCACATGTTCAGTGCCCTGATGCCTGTTCTCTGAGTAACTGTACAAATTGGTCTTCATACACAAGACATTAGTTTCAGATTTATTCATGGAGAGTTAAATCATTCATCTGAACACGTTGAACGAGATACAGGTAAAAAAAAATGTAACCATTGCTCTAACCCTAACCCGAAGCATTCATGGTACATTCACAGTTAACTCTCACTGGTAAATCTAAACAACAGTAAATACGGCTACCAACTTCTATTGAACTGAAGCCTTTTGTAATTATCTTTGATAAATGAAAGTCAACACACATTCTGAAATGTCCTGTATTATAATAATTTATACAGTATAATAGGCTAATTAAGAAAATGCCATGTCAAAAAACAAAATGCCATTCTTGGACTGTAGCTGTTGTATTGGAAAAGATAAAGACTCATTACATTATTTCCTGTAGGTAAAAATGAGCAACAAACTTTAGGTTTAGGACATCAATCGTATGTTATATAGTCTTTGTAAGCACACATGGAAATGTGTTATTAATTGAAATCAGTTGGTAATATATAACCTAGATGGACTTTTTGATGTTAGCCATTTTAGTGTTTGAAGTGGAACAATGAGCTTTTATAACCCCCTTTTTGTTTTTTACTTTTGAATATTGGGACCCAGCTCATTGGGACGGACGTGATCTGTATAGCTGACCAACATTTTTATCCATTTCTAAATACTGGAACACATAAGAAGCACAGGAGAAGATCCTGTGTGTTTATACATCTCCAACAGTATTGAATAAATGTGTTGTGGACAGGACAAAATGTGTCCCCTGATATCTGTTTGAAACTGTGATAGAAGACAGAGAAGGGGAGCAGACAGACTATTATGCTCCCTTTGAATTGTCCTACTCACGTCGTTTGATCGGGACCATGGTCAAAGGTTCTTCTGACATTATCAGAGCTCTGTGATGAACAGTCTGGGTCAGACAGCTCAGGACTGAATGGTGGCGGACACACAGGAGGGAGATAGAGGGATAAAGTGGCAGCTCCAGATCACTGATCCCTAAAGCTACACTAAGAACAGTGAAGGCGTTTTATCTGGTCCGTTGGCGCTTCTTTCACTTAAATGGTTCCCTTTTCCAGCTCTCTTTCAGGTCTGTGTGTGTGGTCTGTTGGTCAGGCTTCTCATGCTTTTCATTGTCATACTTTTCACATATATACCCTGCACAGAGACTCAGGCCTACCACTGAGCCACCAGCGCCCCAATTCTTTTTAATTCAATTCAATACAGTGAATTCATTTCATTTTAACAGATCCTGTTTAAATCATTCTTAAACACTTAAATGTTTCTGCAGCAAATTCTGCTAGAAATCCAAGCATGTTGACAATGTTCTTAGAGTGAAAAGAAATTTAAATTGACCTACAATGTATAGCAAATTAGCCGTAAAGGTCAAGTACTTCACAGCTTTGACATTGTATCTGACATGCATCATTTAGCAGGGATTATCTTCACTGAGTAAAAACCCACATTCATGCTGACTGATGTAAAAACACCCTTTGTGGGGTTTTCTCTGTGAAATTTGTTTTGAGATAGCACAGGACTCCTTCTTTCCAGCCTCGAAGAATAAAAGCCAGCGCCTATCGGGTGTGACTACCATCACTAATGTGCTTGTTGTTACAGTAAAGCTAAAGAGCACTGCATTGTCCATTTGCAAAGAGGTGAAAACTACACGAAAAAGCTCAGTATTTGCAAGTCAAATGACGTCTCTACATTTAAAATCTACAGCTAAATTTATGTTATTTCGACATCTAGTTTATACACAAGGTTAAATGACGATAGTTTGACAAAAATGCAAACACTCATCAAAAAGTGTGACTTTAGATGGCCAAAACACAGCTACATTTTAACAGAGACACCTGATCGTCTGTTGACCTGCAAACCGCTCAGTGACCTCACTGAGATTGGGAGCTGTGCTTGAAAGGTGACGAGACGTCCCTTCATCACAGCCGGAGCCTTTCACACAATACTGAAAACGTGGTAACTCCTGTCTCGAACACCTCTGAATATAATGATTATATCTCAGTCACACCTGCATTTAGAGCTGCTCAATCATCCAAGACGTGTTTTTGTGAGAAACACAGCGTGGGCCACCCGTCTCTAATCACTCCCTCTCATACTTCAGCTCTCCTGACATTTCCTCCATTGCTCGTGTCCCTTGGCAGAGGGAAGAGGACAGCGGGGAGATTAGATATCGACTCAGTCCAACTGCTTATACCATTGTCTTCTAAAGTGGGCAGAACTTGTAATAAATTAGAGTTAGTAGACGAACCATAGTTTGAAAAGGGACGGAGGCATGGAGTGTGTCAAAGTCCAGACAACACATCCATCTTTACTTTCAGACCCTGACTGGAAATGATTAAAAATGAATTAGACCCCTTGGCTCTCTTACCTTCCTTTGCGTCTCTCATTACAGTTTTTAACGAGTCATTTCTTGACTTCTTTTATTATTTCAGCAGTCCACCTTTCATTATACATAATTTCCCCTTCCTGCTGTTCCGTCTCCCTGTTTAATTTCTCTCCTCTAACCTCTTCTACCTCTGTGCCCATGCTCCGTCCTTTCTCCAACCTTCCCTCCATCTAATTCCATGTCCTCTTCCTTGTCCCCTCCCTGCGCAACTCCCAGGCTCCTCTGCAGGAATCCACCATCAGGGACTTCACTCAAGAGCCACTCCAGCAACAATTTCTCTGAAACTCCTGAACAACATCATAGAGCAGAGTGTAGCAATGAGAGAAAGCTGATATTGATTGCTTTCTGGTGTACTGATCCACGGCCACAATGCTCAGCCTATGATGCTTTATTAAAAAGGTCACCACATTCTTCAAACTGACAAACAAAGTCCACAAAGCAGATAACTGAGACCTAAGTGCAGCCTACTGAAGTCACTGCTTTCTATGACATCTTATTCCTTTGCTTTTAAAGAATCACTTATGAAATCCCTTTTTTTTGTGAAGGTCATATTAACAATTCTGTAAATTGTTATTCACTCCTGTTTTACACCTGCTCAGCTTAATAACTTTATAAGAAATGCTCTGTAAACTGAAATGAGATCATTTAGGCCCTTAAGGTACATGGAGGTCAGATTCCTAAACAGTAAATA
>JAOXYL010000042.1:6915156-6930081 GCA_028564955.1 Terapon puta
TAAATAAACCCATGTTTAGTTGTATTTATGGCCTTTTTTAGCTTTTGTATATTATATCTGGACACACAGGGAAATAAGGCACCTACACTGTATGTTTATATGTTGATGAATGTCTTTTGGAAAACTTTATACCGCTGCTCCTCCTTCAAAACAACTTGATCTGTGGAGCAGGGAGAACATCTTAATGATGCAACTCCGTGTGCAATCTGTGTGTATAAGCCTGACTGACTGATCCTGTCTGAGCATACTAATGACCCAGCACACACCCAGACTGCATCAAATAATCCCTCCGCCACACTGGTGTGTTAAACAGCATCACAGAAGACTCAGCCCACGTGTACGAGGCCAGCAGGAACTCTGCTTCTTGCCTTCGACTTTTAACAAAGAATTCACGCTGGCAAGACGATGGCTCCTTGTAAAAACAAATCCATTATGTGAGCCGAAGTCTGTGGCTCAACAGATATTCACAGATGTTAGGGCGGCATATGCTCTTAAACAGGGCTGCAGTGTTGAACCACCAACATGAGGGTTTTCTACAACTAACACTCATTCAGTTACAGATAAGGTATATTTGTCTTCACATGATCAACTCCTTGTTTCGTTGTTGTTTTAGTTGATAAAATGTTTTGACAGACCAAAGGTCCCGAGCAATGATATAACCTTGTAACACAGAAAAAGTGAAGCTGGAAAGATCATTTCTGCTTGACAAATAGCTCAAACAACCGAGAGATTAACAGGTAAGTGTTCACATTACCCTAAATGCCATTCCTAATCAGTATTCTGGATACATTATAAGCCACTGCATATCTCCATCTCAGGTGCTGTAGATTTTTTCCCCCGAGAGATTCAAATATTTAATAATGTTTCCTTTGTCACGGCCGGTCTTAGTAACCAAATATGGGAGTTCACCTTTTCACAGGATCTGCAGTTTGAGCTGCTTATCAGTGTGGGTTCATTGTGTGTTTAGACACCCTGGAGGAAGGCAAATGTGCTGATAAGAACTGGTGTATTTTTGGCCAAGCTAGCAGCACGGCCCTTGGCATGGTGGGTCAGTCTGTCAGACGACTGCTCTGTTCTCCACTTTGGTCCAGGATTAAATGACTGTCTCAAAAGTTCTGTGCAGTCGCATCCCAGAAGATGGATCATATCATCAGGTCATCTTCGGACGTTTCCTCTAGCACCAACATGAGGTTGATATTTGTCGTTCAGGGCGAAATATCTTACAAAGCTAAACATAGATCCTGCATCTCCTCTCTTTTCCATGCTCATGGACTTCTCTGTCTTTTCCCTGAAATTTCCTCACCACAAAGGTATTACAGTGAGGAGACAGTTTGATGTTAAAATCGAGCAGCGAGTGAGGAGGGCTTGGCCTTTAGTTCGGCCTTTACTTCTGACAGCTCCCAACAAGTTCCTGACTGCGAATGAAGTCTGGTTTTTAGTGGTATTTGTCATTTCTGCGGATGACTGAAACCCCAACCAAAATCTTAATTAGAGTTTTAGCAGTTAAGACCTCACCTAATAAGATCCCAGACGAGTATGCTGATCACCTACTCTGACTCCTCTGTAATCCTGTTAAACATTTCAAGGGATTCATCTCATGGATGATTTCAAGCTGAGGGAAAGACAGTCATTACATGAATTAAACTTCTGTGGGTTGTTTTTCTCCCACTGGCAACTGAAACAGTAAAGCTTAAAAAGAAAAAAAAAGTATTATAAGAAATAAAAGTAGAGGACAGAACATTTTCCCCAAAAATGTAACTCTGGTTTATTCGGTGGAAAAGCATCACTGCACATACCAACCCAGCACCAGTGGAGAGACAGATTATATGGCAGCAGTAAACTTACATTATCAGTTCACGATCAGCTCCATTTTATTCCAGACAATGGTTTTCACAAAAGATAAGTTTGTATGACAACGATTCTTTACGATCTGATGGAGCTCAGTGATGCTGAAAGCTCAGTGAAGTCACACTCGCTGCTCCATCTGACAAACTATTGTACCAGGAACCTTTCGAGGTTTCTCTCCGAGGGAGTCAGAACGCAGCAGAGTGATTCTCACTTCTGCCGTAAATGTGGGTCAATTATAAGCAGTCAGTTTAATCTCATCCAGCGAGAAATATGAGCTTTCTGAGAACATCTGTTGAGGTTAATTTAGTCCCTGAAAAATCAATTTTCTTAATCAGCTCCACACTAAACGTGATGGAGTTCCACATGAATCCACTACTTTCTGTCAACCTTTCTAGTCATTTGGAGTTTTCTAAGTTTTTTTCATCTGCGGGTGGGGCTGGGGATATGGGTGACTTCAAGTATATCTACAAAACATTTCAAACTGAACTATGTCACAGTCAGAAACAGAATCAGCTGACGAGTTATAGGGTTTCATGCTTCTTGCTCATCTGGGAAATGACGCTGCTAGTTAAATCTCATCAAAATATACCTGAACATTCCTGATGAAGCAGTATTAGCTGGACTGAGCGCTGAACACGCTGGTTAGCTTGAACAATGGCACAATTGCTTTCTGCAGCCTCAAGGTGTCTTTAGTGGCTGAATCACTGGATTAAATATGCAAACATGTTGCACTGAATTAGGCAGAAATGGGAGAGGATGGTGTTTTGACTGGCAAGTCTTTGATCAGATTCCAATGAGATACTCATGTGCATGTGTCAAAGGAACGTTTCCTCCAAACTGAACATAAAAACATGTGAGTTACCACAATTTGCCATCCCAAAACAGCCAAACAAGCCACAGAGGAGGGAAATGGGACTGAGTAAGCGTTTGTTCCATCTGTGTTTTATTGCCATGTGAGATGTGTGTGTATATTTCAGTTCACAATCATGACCATCAGAGCATCGTCAACAACAGTCACTGCTACATTAAATTTGAGGTTTGCATTTATAAAATGCAATTTCTCAGGATACACGGTGCCACTTCCATTTGTCTCTGTGCCATTTGTATGACAGAGCTGCCACTGTGACTTTGTAGTCTGGGCCAACAGATACAATAAAATTACTAGTATTTGGCCCAGTGGGGCGACTGATAATGTGGAGAGAGCTCTGCAGGAGCCACATCACGGAGACACAGATGGGCTGTGTTCCTGCTCCCTTCCTTACCCTGACTCCAAAATGTGACAGAGCATTTGAGTGTGGACTCATAAAACACACTTGTGTGTCTGTGCAAGGAAGTTTAGAGAAACATTCGATAGAAAACCTTCAGGTTACGTTCAGTGTATCTATGAAATCTTAAATGTCTGTCATTTCCTTCCTTTTATCTGCTTCTGGCAACTAAGAGTCATTTCATATATTACATAGTAATTACTGGTGTCAGACCCTCGTCCTTGTGACTTCTCGCTGAGTGTTAAATCATGACCAGCAGGCATGCTGTGTGAACAGTGTGATGTTGTAACAAATGCCAAAACATGAATTACTTTATTATTTTTTTGATTATGGCATCCATTCCTTTCTTTCTTACTTCTCCCTTTTGATATTTTTCTCCCAGGTTTTTCTTTCTTAATTTTTCACAGTTTATAACCAATTAAATATAATTAGACAAAATTCCACAACAAAGAAGATTTGTAGCTGAGCTTAATGTTTTGTTTTTTGTTTTGTTTTTGTTTGTTTGCTTTTGTTTTTGTTTTTAAACAATGTTATGCCGTAAAAAGAAATAGTGTGAAGAGGGAAAAAAGAAAAAGCAGACAATGGGCAAACCAGCATGTTTTTTTTTCTGAAGAGTAGCAGTTGTTATTTACTCCTCAATGGTCCCTGGCGATTTTGGAAAATGAGGAAGCCCAGGTGCCTGTCAACAGGCCAGACTTTGATCAATGGGCCTCTGGGTAGCAATCACACTTTTCTGTTGTCTGTGTGGTCTGCAGTTGCTGCACTGGTATTTGAATCTCATGTTTATTAAAGTGGAGAACAAAAAACTGCCTTCTCTTTTCTTCCAGCACAGCATGGTTTTTCTATTGGTGTGGGCACACAGTCATATATCTATAATAAGTAGAAATAAATGGCTTGCTTTGCCTTCAAAGTGCTTTCCAGCTGTGCAGCCAGAAATAGTCTAATGTGGCGCCTGTTCCCACTTCACACAGCAGCCATATGGAAGCATAGTTTCTACTGTATGTGTACTGAGGGCTGGACCAACTACTGAAGACACTGTTGGGATCAGCATGTTTTCAGACTATGAATTTCACTTTATGAATTGTTTATTTTGCAGGGGCAAATACAAACCCAAGGACGCTGCAAGCAAATACCTTGTTGCATTAATTATTTTTTGCAAATGTCAGCTAGTTGCTAACACCTGTCCTTGGAGCAGGCAGATGCACAAACACTTGGAGTGTTTGTTGTTTGCCTTAGAAAGGATTAAGTTAGCATTAGCACTTTTTTTTTTAAAACCAGGCTGCCAGATTACTACTACATATATATTTAGCTATGACATAGTTTATACTCCTGTATATATAATGATCGTGCACTCAAACTGAAACTTTGGATTTCTAGTCTCTTGCATCAGAAGTCTACCTAACTAACTACTGACTTACTTACTTGATTATTTACTTATTTATTGATTTGGGGGACTCAAATGTGGAGCATATCATGTAATCACTACAAGGACCATCAGTGCAACCCTGGTTCTGTCTTGCATTTATTATGTGAGGTTTGTTCGTTTTGTTATAAGTTCTAACCTTCCTAACTGTCTCTCTCTCACAAAAATCCTTCATGGTATGAAAGCATCAAACACCTGGGGTAATATTTAAATTGTGAATGTTTGTACCATCTATTTGTGTTACAAGGATGCTGCTGTTTGTTCTCCTGGACTTTAATATTTCTGTCTAAGTCTGTTAAATCCTGTTTTGAAGTTTCCGAGTTACAGAAAGTTCCCCTCAAGGGAATAAATCTTTTTTCCTCATCTGCTTTGGCAATGTTACATTAGTCCTTGGTGTCCTTATCAGCAGGTATTTGACATGTAATTTCTAACCAAACCTGTTAGATTGTTTTCCCTTTCATTATAATGCTGTTAACACATTTGTCTTTTTCTTTCCTCGTCTACTCATTTACTGTAAAAACAGATTGTATAGCTAACCCCATTATCAGCCACCCTCTCACAGAGAACTGTCATCATACCCTCACTCCACACTTTATCATTTCTCTGAAATCACAGCAAACAGCACAGCAAAGAGACACTGAATCTGTGAAGGTCATTGCTCCAGGTATTGCTGTATTTCAAAACAATCATTAATACCGAATTAAAGTAGCCATCTGCAATGTGATACCCTAATGCTGAGATCAATTTGTAGTGTATTTGTTTGTGTCAGAAAATTACAGTGGAGTGGAGTTCAACAAATAACATAAAGATAACATAAAAGTTAACATAAATAACATAAAAGTTAAAAAAGATGTAAAAAACTGCCTTTTCTATACTGGAAGAATTGATAAGCATTTATTCAAAATATAAAAGTCAGCTGCACGCTACAGTGCTTTCCAATTGTTTGTGTAACACCTTTGTGTGTATGCATAAAACAAGCGATTGCTGAGGTCAATGTGATGAGTGAGCTTTTCATAAGTGAATAAGTGTTGCGTGTTTGCTTTCAAAGGTGACAGTAAGTAACCACTGATCAAAGAATCGAATAATATAAATCTAACACGTCCACATTAAACACCAAAAATGAAATGTCACATTCATTAAACCAGTCGTAATTGGCATTTTCAAAATAACAGTGTAACAAATAACATGAAACCGATGTGACCATATGACAGGGGTCACTCCCAGTTACAGAGATTTATTAACCAGATCTGAAGCTGAAACATCAGCTTCATGGGGCTTCAGCACAGTATTTAAAAATCTGCCCTAAAACCGCACTGTTTTGGTTCCCTCACACCGCTCTCATTGAGCAGTTTTGAGCCGCAGTAGGCAAATCACCTCAACCTCAACCTCTAAACACCTACTGCACACTTCCTGCTCGGCACAAGACAGAAGACAGACACAGTAAGCGACCAGCCGAGGCACACGATGTGGCATTTAGCAGCTAGAGAGACAGATTTCCGCATAAGAGTTTGTAGAGACTAAAAGCACAGTTGACCAGAAACACGAGTGACGATAATGTCGCTCTATAACTGTTAGGTGTGTAAATAAGCAAACGTTTGGTCAATGTCTCAGTCTTTTCAGTCTGTAAGTGTCATGGTCAGGGGAGTAAGAGTCAGAGTGTAACTGACTTTCCAAACAGCTTCATTCTGAATCATGGAAGAAGACAGAAGAAAAATGTATTATCTACAGTTTTATTTAATGTTCCCAAGTTGTTCAACATTGTGTTACTTTTTATTTGATCCCTTTTGAGATTGGATTACTGACTTGTTTTGGTGGGAGCTCAGCAATACACTGGTGGTAGATTTCATCACTGAAAAGAGTATTTGAAAGAATCGGTCCTAGATTCACAAGGAACGGTCTGGGGAAGCATCATGTCCCACACACTCAATATCATTTATGAAGAAATGCTCTTTTAAAGATTACTTTTATGAAATTTCAGTTTTGTTAGACCTCTCACAGTGGAAAAGACGCAGAGGGAAATATAACAAAGCAACAAAAAGATCCAGGTGAATTTCTAACCCATCATGGAAGAGCCACCAGGTCTGCCAAGAAGTTACTATTTCAGATTCTGTTTTATGCCCTTTTATCCTTTTCTATGAACTGGAAGTAAAGTGCATCAAAATGAATTTTCCTCTGTCCCTTTCAGTGGCTGAACATGCTGACTGTGTTTGGAAATGCTTTTTGACGGAATAAAAGAAACGTGAACATTTCTCTTTTTATCAAAGGCTGGAAAACATCAAATATGATCAAAGCTGATTCTTCAGTCTCTGACCTCTGTTTATTAGCTGCAAGGGTCCAAAGTTTGCCTTGAATCACCAAGTACTATTAAACCATGCATGTGTAACATGGCCAAAAGAATTCAACAGGAAATAAAAAGAGACCTAAAACCAGACCCTGAGGAGCCCAAAGTTTTATGTTTCTTGAGTAAGGTTTTTTTGTTTGTTTGTTTTTTAACACAGTTTTGCTTTAACTTTTTATTTAGGAGAAGACATGCCACTTTCATTTCAGTACCGTGACTACTGTGCCAAAAATTCAGACAATTACTGGAGATGTTGTGATTTTCAGGTCACACAAGGTCTGAACTTTTATATCGTCAGCAACTAAAATGTTGTTAAATTCATTGGGCTACAATAACTCCTCTTCATTGTGTAGATAGCTAAAACAAGATTGTTTAAGCTATGTAATCTGGTTAGAGAGAAACACAGGCATACACACACACCCGCACACAAACATGCACATGCACACACATACACAGCTGGACCCTGTTGCTCGCCAAGTGCTGATTTGTTTTGTGCTCTTTCAGCAGGATTGCTCTATCATCAGAGGGGATGGAAAATCACCTCTGTGCAAATTGAAAATACTTGGCCTTAATCCATCTACGTGTTTGGCACTCTCTTTATTCAGTTAGACATGGGCCATGTGTATACACAGTTTATATGTTTGTGATTGGATTGGAGTGAAAGAGAAAAAAAGAACAACCGCATTAAGACTCACTCTTTCCTCACTTGCAGACCTCAGCTCACTCTCATTCGTTCAAAAGTGAAAAAAAAAGACCAGACACTTGATGAAACCAACAATAGAGAAAAGATTCTGAATGGTGTCCAGTGTACTCTCTGGTTACCTTCATGTGTTAACTTCACAGTAGACATGACCTTTTTCCCTCAGCTATAATGAAATTAAACTGAATCAGGCAGATGTCAGCAGAAGGGCAATGGGCAGGGCTGACCTTTCTCCCCCTTTAGATAGCACAGAGTTGGCAGAGATGTAATATGGGGGAGTTTAGTGACTACATAGTGTCTGTGGAACCATCCAAACTTAAAAATAGTATTCAAATGCTGTCTCACACATACATGTGTGAGTCTAATTTTGTAAATTTTTGCAACTAAAATGATTAACACCTCTCACACCCACCCTGATATTACACACTTGCAAAAACAGCAGTTTTTATGAGGCTACCCATCAGAAGAGGAGGCAGCAGGAGAGCTATGTGGTAACATTTACACAGCCGAGCCTTCATTTTCCCTAAGACTGAAGGGCGAGGAAGTGACATCTTGGTGGTGTGATGATTATAGAACCCTGGGAGCGATACAAGCCATCCATCACAGTCACACTGGCCAGATGAAAAACCAGCTTATAGACAGAGACAGTGGAGACAGTCTGCTGGGGGGTTAGGAGCCGAGGCCTAAGCACCAGTGTCGTGGATAGTGATTGTCGGCGCTCAGCAGGAGAGGACGCTTCATCATCAGAGGCGTCTTTAGCTTGTATGACGGTGTGCCCTGAAGAAGTTTGTGTCACAATTTAGGATGCGCAAAGAGCTAGCATATAACAGGCACTTAAATTCAGAGCCAGCCGCTCTGCTCTTTTTGTGATGAGAAAAAAGTTGTTTACACTAAAATGAACAGATCCCAGATATTCATTCTCTGGTGACTATGATTCACCTTGATATTCAATCCCTTTGCATAAAAACAAAGATTTATTCCAAATAAAAAGTCTGTTCTTTAAGACTTTAACACTCAGTCACAAAAGTGCTCAGCCGAGTCTCAAGGGTGACAAACATGTGGGACAGAAAATAAAAGGTACGTTTATGAACGGTAATGCTGTTCATAAACATAATATGGAACTTGTATACCTCCCGAATCATAAAAAATCTGTTGCCATTGTCACCATCTTAAACAGAATCTGAATAAACATCAAGCCTGGATAAAACTGTGCTGAGGATGCAGACTCAGCCAGGCTCGGAGCTGCAGCATCTGGCTGATGACGAGGAAGTCATTAAAGACAGCTTTTAACGGGCGTGACCGCACAGGAATCCTTCTGTATACAAGTTGTGCAGTTTAAGATAATAAAACACTACGGATCCCTCTGTTACACACACAATCTAAAGTCCTCTTAGGGTTGAATGAGAGCAGTGCAGTTTGCCCGCCAGCCGAGAGTTGAACCTCGCCTCTGGAGACAGCGGGGAGGCTCATCATCCAAATGTTAACAGTGCTGCCATTTGCCAGAGAAACGGTAGAAACACTGACAACAACGCATGGATAAATCATCGCTTTAATTTTTATAAATTTTATAAAAAAGTAGTTTTGATTTTATTATAGAGCTGAGTAAACAGCTGTTTCACTTTCCAGTTTCCCAATTAGTCATTTCAGTAATTACACTGAAATGTCATTGCCTTCTCTTAAACTTTGTTCTTAAAGAAATATTACAAAAAAAGTTCAGATTGTCTAACCTAAAATACTTCCACTTGTATACAGTTATTTCTTATTTACAGGCAGGATGTATACCACTTTACAGCACCAGACAAATATCCGCTGCTGAAAAGAAACTGGATTACTTGGTGTTTAAGTACTGTCGGTATGCTCAGCAGAGAGTGCATCAGCCCACAGTTCCCTCTACACAGATACGGTGAAGTGCACTTCACCTGGCTGAGAAACCTTCTGTCTTCATGAATGGCATCAGTGCTCCTTTTCTTCAAAGATGCAACATTTCTGTGTTATTAATATCCACAAAAGGATAAATGCTTTGTATAAATGAGGGCCTTTTCAAACCAACATTTACAAATGACCACAATATGTCCTCTCTTTGTAGTCTTTGTTTTTTCTTTGTATTCTTTGTATGTGTATGCATATTTTACCCATAAAGCTGATAATAATTCTTTATATTGCTGTGGTCTTGCAGAGAGTTGTCATCTTGCTGTAGTTATTACTTCAATCTGTCTTTGTAATTAGAGCTTCACTGATTCATATATTGAGGTCAGGTGGCTAAAAGAAAAAGGATATTACTGTGGATTACAGATGATACATTTTCAGACGATTAATTCCTTAACACAGCCAGGTGAAGAACAGCAGGACTTTAGATAAACATGTTCATTGGAGCTAAAGCAGCTACACACATTTTGTCTCAGTCTTGGATCATCAGATTCATTTTCAGAATATTAATTCTTGTGTATTATCTAAATATCCTGAAGGACATTCTTCACAGTGTGCATGTTTTAATGATAATTCTCTTGGCACTAACAATGCTGCTCATTTGAAGATGGAGGGTTAGGTGGAATAATTGTCTCCTTGGAGATATGATAAATTCTACAGGTATGTTCCTGACCCATTTAATGGGCAGCACGCCTCAGGATTTTAAATACCATGACCTGAGATTTAGCATTTGTCTATTTCACCTACTTCCATGCGCACTATGCAAACTATGAATGTGGGAGGCTGTCTATGGCCGTGCTCTCTCTTCTTCTCTTGCTTTCTCTCGACCTCCCCCTCACTCTGGCGAGATGGCTCTTGGCATTTGGCCCTGCAGATAAAACCAGGTGTCTACCGGAGCATTATTCTAAATCCAACAAATGTGTGAAACACATCACACCAGGCAGGAAAATGTACTCTATTTAGATTTGTTTCTTACACGAAACTCAAATAAGAATATGTTCGTTTATCCTAGAAATTGAGGGAGTGTTCATTTCAGTATTTACAAATGATGAAATCCCACTCCAAATACAGAGCTGCCAGGCTTGACACATTCCTAAAAATGCACATCACAGCACAGCACAAGAAGCATAAGTATAAGCTCATATATATAAAATAAAGAAAAGAACTTGAGGCGGAAGAAGCAGAAATATAAATAAAGCATGAAAAGAGTGTGTCATATCACAGCATATTAATGTGTTTTTTTCTACCTCTCGTCTTTTCTTTCCCCTTTTTAAACAGAAAGCTCTCAGTTGCGAACAACACTCCACTTCGAGATGCAATGGTGAGTGTGTGCGCCTGTGTGGGCCCTCTAATAGGTGTCTGTGTAATTGGTTGGTTGACAGGCTGATCACTAACAGGCATGAGATGAAGGGCTCAGGGGAGGAGACGTCCATCCTCGCTCTCCGTCTGTTGCCATGCCACCGTGACAAACGCACATCGGTAAGCAAACCAACCAAAGCTGTGCACTCTAAAGATGACAGACTTTACTACCTGAGAATGAAAGGATTAGTGTGTGCCCAGTTTTTATCTGATGTGGTACATCTGTCCTGAAACAAGCAACCATAAGTCAGATGTGTCTGTAGGAAGTAGAGGTGCTGCGAGGGCTGTAACACCCCCGAAATCAGAGATTATAAAAACGTCAGTCATTTGTATATATGCCATGTGTGCACTATACACACAAGTGGAGGGAGAGGATTTCATTTGTTGTTACTGATTTCTTATCATTGGTATAAGCCATATAGATTCCTTACAATGGAGAATCAAGCAAGTGGGAACTTTTCTATCAGACACAAACAACCTAAGTGTTTTAGAGAAACTTTTTACGGGAATCCAAGAGAGTCAAAGCAAATAAGACATCAAGGCATCGATCATCCTGTCAGACAGGCCGCCGGAGAGAGTTCAGTCCAGTCAGCTACAGAGTACGTAACGTAACTGACATGAGGAAAGCAGGCCATTTGTAAAATGGGATGTGTGATTTGGTTATGGATTTTGATTATGAAGTGAATCATATAACTAAAGACAAAAAAAGATTTTGAAAGGTTTAAATATTAATTGAACTCTCCCAGGTCCCCGAACACTACAGTGAAGTCTAATAACAGCAAATGTATGGTCTGTCAAAGTGAAAAAAAATCATATACGTCAGGTCATACAAGTTATGTCATGCTGTTGTCGTTCATTTTTACAGACAAAATTAAAAGTATTTACAAACAGCATAAATAGCTCAGTAATCCTAAGGGTTAACAAAGTTAAGAGAGAGAGAGAAAGAGAGAGAGACAGAGAGAGAGAGAGAGAGAGAGAGAGAGAGAGAGAGAGAGAGAGAGAGCATATATGGATGACTAAGAGAGAAGCATGTGTGAATACAGACAGGTCTGAGACAGGAAACAAACTTTCTTTGATTACAAGACCCAGCGTGACTCTGGTTTATCAGTGATGTATGTGAACAAACAGAGCAGACATTAACCGTGACAAACAGAGTGACAGTCTCACACGAATGAAGGCTGAAACTGCACCAGTAGATCCGTGTTAAACTGTAGACTCGTCTCCTTTATGAAATGTCTGTATCCTCACTATGCTGCATTTTTCTAAACTATGAGAACCCGGTCATGAGTCACATCTCTCGCCCACATCCAGGCTCCATCTCAGTACCTCTTCTTCAAGCTCACTGAATGTAAAACATTCTGATCTTGGCAATTCATTAAAGCAAAAACAATGAATGACGCCCAGCACTGAGTATTATGTAATTATATAACCAGAGTTTTGTCATGTATTTGTGAAACTGAAATCTACTGTCTTGGCTGTAGTCCACAACGTGACAACAAGCAACATCAAAAGGCAGGGTTTTTTTTTTTTTCTTGACAGAGGTAAGTAAACACTTTAAACAGTGTTAACTTGTTTTTGTTTTGTTAAAATGCCTATAGTAACTGTCCAAATCCCTAAATATCTCCCTAGCTCATTACAGATGTTCTGAAAGTCAATTATTCATTCATTAATGTCTTCATCACCAACACATCACTGACAGGGAATACTCCCAATGATCATTATGTTCAAATGCTATAAGTCTAGCCTTTCATTGTGATTCACAACAACACTTAGGACTTGATGTCCAATTTAAAGTGAGCACCAAATATCCAACAAATAGAATATGTTCCTTTATCATCTGTTCAAACACCTTAAAGCAATTATTTTTGACAGGCCATATGGTGACGAAAAATAGGACTAACAGTTTGACAGAGAATAGCCTGAAGTCGTTGGAAATGTGATTTTTTTTTATCATTCGATCTTGCCTCGTTAAGACTGAAAGTAACTTCTCAGTTCTTAGAGATCAGTGGCCAGATAGAGAATTTGACAACAAAATTTGTTATTTGACAATATTTCAGCAAAAGTCCCAATATTATTTTATTAATCTAAATGTACTTAAATATGTTCACAGAAGTCGTACAAGTTGTAGTTGAGTAGAGCTCAAAATACTAATTGATACACTTGTTACTTGATTGAGAAAAAATGTAAGGCCAGTTTTCTAAGGCCAGAAAGTCACTGGCTACTACTTTTGTTCTTGTTCCAAATGGGAATATTTGCTGAATATGTTCTGGACTTTTATTACGGCAGATGGCATGCAACCTACAGACCTATACTTTGTCAAACAGTCCTGTACATGTATTACACCACAGATGTGTGAGGAGTAATGTGCTGAAAAGCCTCAGAAAATGAAGAATATGAAGTGATACCTTGAGTCCTCCACACTCTGCTGCTGATCCCTGGTCGACTCCGGTGATGTAAATACCCAAAGCATATTCTGCTCCTCCCCGGATCATCAGACCCAGGGACCGGCCGTCATCCAAAACCAAGTTAACCTATTGAAGACAGACAGAGAAACAGATAAAGAAGGCAGAAGTGGAGGCTAAATATCTAGAAATGGTCTGAACCAGACACCTCTTAAATATCAGCGTTTTAAATGACATTTTGTGGTCTCAATTGTGTTTCTTGACAGGGTCCCAGATTTGCCTGTGGTGTCAGGCTGTTCGCAGTGAAGCAGAGATGAGAAACATAATGCACAGAAGAAATGACAGCGCCGCTCTGAGACGGGATTTGCAGACAATAAAGAGTTTCAGGAGCTACTAAGGTGCGGTGACTCAGAGCCACTAATGAGGAGGCTGAATCTGTTCTGATTGCAGGAATGACTCTTTGAATTGGTCAATCAGTTTGTTTACAAGGCTCATCTGTGTGACTCCCCCCGATAAGCAGAGCAGGCAATGTCTGACACCGTTTGAATTCAAATAATCCACCGACCGAAAATACTGGACGACTGCAAGATACCTTCGCTATAGCACCCAATTAAAGAACACATTAACTGCTGCAGGGAACTAATGATACCTACAGGATGAGCGTGACTGTGCCAAAATGACTCCAGTTATCTGTAAATATATATAATTTACAGATTACTTTCTAGTTATTTAATCCATGACTGCATTTACTAAATCCTTTCAACTTCCTGGATGGTTGATGTGGATTATTATTACAGTGAATTATTTGGGTACATGTAGAAAACAAAACATACGAAATAATACTTATATAAGTCCCTAGTTCCTTATAGAAGAAGTTATAGAACTGGTTTGTACAGAATGTCTATTGTCTGAATTAAGAGTCAACTGCAGTTTTTGCATCAGAAAAATGAAATACTTATAGATTAGCTGAGGCTCAAATGGTATTAATTTCTCAAGATGCTAGAGCTACAGTCTAAAGCAACAGCTATCCAAAATAAAGCTGGACTGGCATAAATGCTTCAGTATTTAACTGGTTTAAACAAATTGTGATGGAATCCATCCAGCAGTGTACCGTTCAAATCCAATAGGTCTCATTGCTGATAAATCTGTTAACACTTGAATTACATCTAAAGTCTTCTCTTCGCCTTGATTTGATCCTAATTTGATTAAAATGCATTTAAGTTACAATCCACTTACGTTTGAAGAATTTTAGATTAGATTATTGGCTATGATTGTAAGTTTTATCAAGGCTCTTGATAAAAGGCTCTAACATTAAAAAAGCACAGCAGCCTATACTATAGATCCACTGTATCAATATATATCAACCACTAGCTTTCTGATCATATGCCTTGATAGACAACAGCCTTAGAGAAAGGTGGACCTATTTGTGATCTATAAGGTCCAATAAATTATTCATATTTCTGATAAATCTGCTTTATTCTGGCAGTGGTCTGGTCAGGTATAATGTGCTGTATGTGGGTCATTTCATCAGGGATTTCTCTCAACTCTGCTGCTATTTGCTTTGGCCTATGAGCCATTAGCTTACTTAATGTCAGAGCAAACATGGCATGCTGATGACTTCCAAAGGTTTACTTAAGATTCCTTGACCACCTTAACCACCCTCT
>JAOXYL010000042.1:6966710-6977141 GCA_028564955.1 Terapon puta
GGCATTGAGTTAAACATCAGTGATTTATGCTCCTAATCCTGAAAATTGTACCAACATGCTTTTTTTAAAAGGACTGCTAACCTTGATTTCCATCATGTTGTTATGCATCTTTGCTTTTTATTAATGTGTGAAAGTATGAAAAATGCATGCACATTTATTTTTATCATTTCTGCCAAAACAAGAAATTCTTCCTTTAGAAAAAGTCTTTTGTTTACAAAGTTATGGAGACCAGCGTCATGCTGTTTCTGTTTGATTAATAAAAGCCTAATTACACCAATTCCATGATTAACCCCCAACTAATCAAGCAGGAAAGTAGGTGAGGACGGAAAATCAACAGCAAAGGAGCACAAACAGGTTTTTGGCTGATATAAATGTGACCGGACCGGCTCTCTCACCATATGTGTAGGCCAACATCTGTTTGGGCTTCCACATGCACACGTGCATTACCACTGTTTCTGCAGGGCTGGGCCAGAAAGGGTGTAATGGGCAGCGAATAGTGTAATTGCTCCACTGGGGGAGCCAATGATTGGGGGTCCACAGAGCTATTATCAGAGACACGGCGAGAGCAATTGCTCCCATGAAACCTCCTCTCCAGCTCATACAGAGAATGAGAGCTGACACAAGGCCCCGGCCTCTCACAGCGTGATGGGCTCTCCAGACAAGCAGGCGCTAATGGCAGACGGCGGAGGTCAACGCGGAATATCAAGCGTTGATGTATTGAAACCACAAGCGAAGGAGATAACCAGCTGCTTTCATAACGCACCGACCGAACGCATGAGACGCAAATGAGAAAATGTCCCGCAGAGATTTGAGTGGAATGACCAGTCAGGGGGATTTTGCGGGTGGGCTGTCTGTAGAAGTGCAGCGTTTCACAGCACTGTGTGTTTGCCAGTGGCGAGAGTGTATTCTAACAGTGTATTTATGTGTGTGCTGGCCTGGGTACGGTGTAATAACTCTTGGGGAGCCTTGGGCTTGGAGAGTGAAGGTAATAAAGCATACGAGTGCTCACCCGGTTCTGACAGAGGCACCACAGAGACTGCTACATCTCCCCAACACTTGACCTGTCCTGAACCTGAACTTGACTCCATCCCCTCCACACACACACACACAGACGGACTTACGGTGCGATATCTGCTCAAACACACAGTTCCAGGACTGTGGCTGCACTCCAGTTTGCTGACTAAGCTTGATACACACACACGCTCAGTTAGGGTTAATGGGGTGGCGAGCTTAGGGCGAGGCCTGCATTACAACCTGGGCTCATCGCCATTTTTCGCCGCACACACACACTCACACACACCTTGTTATTCTGTGTGATAGGACTAAAAGGCAGAGAAAAGAGTGTTTCTGCTTCCTCCAAAATAGAAGCAGCGCACACCAAGGATTGTGGAATAAAAGGACCTTGTGAGAGGAACACACCGTGATATCTCGGGTTTGCTCAACCTGGCGGGAACAATGAGAGCTTACCCCTTTGCTGAAAGATAAATTAGAGCTGTGCCATGTTTATGATTCACTGTTTTTGTTCTTTGACTGTTTTTGCAAAATGTTACAGGGATTTCTAAAGGATTTTGTAACACTTGTTTTTGCCTCTTTTTTATGTCTGCACATATCCTGCTGCTTGCTTCAGTTTACAGTGAAAAGATTCTCTTCTGGTTGTCAGACACGAAGAGAACAAGAGGGAAAAATGATTATTTACTAGAGTCCCTTTTAGTAGTGTAACACTGGTTACAATGATGACACTGCTCAGTCGAAAGGCTACATCAATAGCTAAGCTCAGACGATCAAGCTTCTCTTTTTGCAGTCATTGATGGATTTTCAAAAGAATTTACTATACTCTGTATAGAGTAAAAGATCACTTATGATACAGGGGCAGCCTGTAACTACTAAGACTGGAAAGTTTTAACGTGCAAAAGGCAAGTATAGATATGATGTTCAGGAGATTTCTTTTGCTGCAGTAAAATATCAGCTAAGAAATGGGGATTCAACTTCTTCACCTTTAAATGTCAGGCATATTAAAGTTGATAAACATAATGTATGTAGAAGAGTCCCATTTGATGCAACGGTACACCCATTAAAAATATAATTTTGCTCAAAACTGGAGCTAGTCAGAAGTGATAGGTAGAAAAGAAGGTCCTTTAATTATTTTTTCTAAATTAAATTGACAGTGAAAGGATTAATCCCTTTAAAGAAACTTTTGATTGGCTATTACAGTCACTTTTTAACAAAAATGCCATTCCAGCTTCTGCAATTTGAGGATTTTTTGCTTTCCTCTGATTTATGCCACTGACCAACAAAACACTTTAATTCCGTCACATCTGGCTTTGGGAACATGTGGTGGGCATTTTTTTCCTTAATATTTGATAGGTTAAAGGGATCATCTGAATTCCTGACAATTTTTACAAATAACTGTTGGTTATTAAATTTAAAAAAAGAAAAAAACCTGAAGTCCCGAGAACTCTATTGAAAGCCACGAATGGTGTATTGAACTATCAGCGTGCCATGCTCGGTAACACAGATTGCGGTCTCTCCCCCTTCCTCTCTTTCACTTAATTCTCCCCTCTTCAGAGATCACATGGATCACATCAGCAGAGGACACACAGAGGACTGCACAGGACACTGGTGATAATTGTGTATTGAATTCTGACAACACACACCAGCTGTGGACGGATGAAAAGGTCCAGCTCAATCTCCTGCTGTCTCCGCTTCCCCTCCACCGGCCCCTACTTTTCCTCCCCTTCCCCTCTTCTCTCCGACTCCATCCCCGCGCGTCACGTGTGCGCTCAATCCGTCGCTGCAATCCATTAATACAAACGCATCTCAAGCAGAAACAATCCAGAGGTGAAATAATCATCTCCCTCCAACATGAAGTCAATTATCCATCTGCAGCTGGTTTTAAGTCTTTAACCAGGCCCCCTTGTCACGAATAATAATCTGTGCCGAATCAGCATTTATCAGCTTAGTTCGGCCCTGGGAATATCAGAGGAGAATTAATGCTCCTCGTATCCCTGCAACCACCAGGAGCCAATCAGGATGGAGCTCTGATGTCTGATAGCCCCATACAGGACATGTTAGAGATATTAGATGGGGCTTCACCCCAGATGGTGTTACAGCATAAGGGCGAATTATGTGACGCCACCCGCATTGTCCTTCAGTCTTCAATCTTCCAAAGACCCCGCAGTCATCCTCTTCTCTCAGGGTAATTGCCTCTGTATCGCAGTGCGGGCAAAGATCAGCCTCGGTTTAAAAGGGGAGAAAAAAGAAGATTTTGGATGAATGATTACCTAAAATAAAAGTTTAGTGATGTTATGTAACTCTAGGTCGTTGTAATTGCGTTGCGTAAGTCGCAGCAATGTGCCAGTGCAGTGTCTACACCGCTGGAAAAGAAAAAGCTTTCATTTGTGATGTATTTTCTTTATCAATGAGCCAAATTTTCCACCTCAGGCAGGCTTGGAAAATGTTCTGTGACATTTAGGTGTTTTTATGAATTCCCATCTTGACACATATGAAAAAAAAGGAAAGGAAAGATCTTACAAATTATCTTTGTAAATGCATTTCATTATGGTCTACTGTACCACATGTTAGGGTGGGTGTTAGGTTTTTTTCTTTATTTTTTATTTTTTGGTGGGCAGAGCAGTCATTTTATAGTCACATGCTTAATACAGCCTCCAGCCATGTCCACAACTATCTCTCACAATAGGCATACTATACAAACATTTGGCACTAAATCAGCCTCCTTACAACGACACTGAGCTCCATCCCAAAAGTGTTTGAATTAGGTCCTTTTTTTTTTATATTGCCGCTGCTGTTATTTGCAGGATTTATGGTTTCAAGTGGACAGAGAGCTGTCACACTGAGAGAAAACGGGTGGCTGTTCGCATGAAAGACACCCGCATCTCTGGTGGAGACATTCAAGGCAGTTCACGTCACAAACAATCAATCTGACCACAAAGCGTCTGCACAATCACGCGCGGATTTCGTTCCGGCCGCCTCTGGAACAGTTAGCCGTAACTCAGTTATAGCTGCACTGGTATCCATAATACAGCCACAGAGAGGGAGACAGCAAAACATCTTTAAGAGCCATCAACCCTCGCACTAATGGGATCTCCACCGGAGTACATTACAATGCATTAGAGAGCGCGCTCTGTCTGCGGTGTGTATACTCCACAGAGCTGCTTGATATGCGCACACTGCATTCTTTATATCTGCGCGAGTGTCAGTGTGTGTTTTCTTCCTTTGATGTACGACTGTGTGTGAGGCAGGCAGAACACGTGGCCTCCCTCCGTTGGTATTCTGTAGGTAAGTGCAGGTTTACATGTTTGTATCGCTGCTGGTGACTGACAGACAGTGGAGGAGAGGGAAGGGAGCGAGGCGAGCCGACGCCCGAGAGGGAGAACAATTTGTTAAAATGTGTGCAGAGAATGGGGGAAAACGGTGAAAGAAAATACAGTTAGAAACGCTTTGCCTAATTTCTTTCTTTGGTTCTTTTGTGATAATTTTCTGCCCTCTGGGGGAAGTCAGGGTTTGAGGGTTTGATGATGCCATTTTGAAAAAGGTGTCCAGTGTCTGTCGTAGCCGATATCCCTGCTGCCATTTATTTAACATTTTCTTTTAAGGATATCATCTACAGCTCTACATATTACAATACACGTGAGCCGCAGCAGCTGTTTCTATGATAAGGGACCAGTAACAGGTGTGAATTAAATATAACAAAGTCAAAAATGTTTGTTTTTGCTATTGGGAAGAAAACACTGCACCACTGCAAGATGACCTACATTGCTGATTGTTGTTTTTTTCAGGTTTCTGCAAAGCACTAGTTTTAACTTTAGCTACTGTTTAAACTGAAACTGACATTTGGTGCAGGTATAGTTAAAGCAGCTCAGTGACAGGTGTTTGTGTTGATTTAGCCTGTCTCTGTGGATAAAGGCGGGATTGTTTTACCAAACAGTGGGTTACGCAGACTTCACCAGGAGGAGAGCAGGCAGCAGCTCCACAGACAGACCTTCAGTTGGCATCTGAAGCAACTTGAACTCAGCAAACGCAAACCCCCCCAGAGCTGTTTGGTCTGATATAGTGGAAAAATCTGACACGGTAGCAGTGCATTAATAACATCTATACGAGTTTGCTTATGTGGGTCATATAGAGGGATCAGTATTAAATTAAAATAGTTTCACCAGTAAACGCGCTTTGAACTTTGAGCTTTGCACGATGTTTCTGCTCGTATTAATGATCCAACCAGGAGTATTTCATGTCCACGTGCTCCGACCGTCAGTCCCCTCACACACTGTAAAAATGACGAGCAGAACTTGTCAATTCTGAAACCTTGGAGACCCAAAAAAAAATCCTCCCACTTTACAACTTTATTAGATTCCTGCAGGCCATTTTCTCTAAGTGCGAGGCCGTTTGTATGAATTCAGAACGGCTGCCCTCGGTTTTACGCGTGCACCTTTGAGTCTTGAGACTATAAAGCGCAGCGGCATTCATTGACTGCACAACACTCTCTCTTCGTAAATTATTCAGACCCAGGAACCCTCGTCAGGCTCGGCTGCCGATCACGTACCTCCAGCAGATAAAAGTACATGTTGAATGTCCAGTGTGTGTGTTATCAAATAATTACATGCATCACTTAAAATGCGCATCCCGCCGCAACAGAGCCGGGGCCGACTCTTATCGCTTTCTTCACACCTCCTCCCACATTCTCAACTCCCCTTTTTTATTATTCCTCAGGTTTGTGCGTCTCTTTCAAGGTGTTGAAAGAGTGGCAGTCAGCAGATGGTATGGAGGAGGGAGGCGTTTGTTCAAGTGTGTCTCGGTGTGTGTGTGTGTGTGTGTGTGTCGGCAGGAGATAGGTAAGGCTGCGCCACAGTATCAAATGACCGGCAGGGCTCCTCTCCGGTTGTCCCAAACATAAAAGAGACATCTGGGCTGGCTAACGGATCGCCGTCGCTCGTCTGTGCGCTGTGAAGGAAATAATGTAATCTGACAGACACACAAAAGAGGATTTAGTTTACCGCTGGTGGCCGTTATCTCAGTATACTGGTGATTAAAGCCGGGCAATTATGAAGATCTCCGCCACACCTGTGAGATTCGCGCAAGACCGTCGCTGTCCTCTGAGGATTCCCAGTGTTTTTTACTCTACTCCCGCTCAGATAACTCGCACATCAGAGGACTTCACAACCTCCCAGGAAGTCCTTTTCTTGGGAGGAGATTACTTTAAATCGTCCCCTCTCGTGCTTACGTAACTCTATTAAATCCCTCTTTTTTCCTCCTCCTCCTCCAGTGGAGCAATCATTGAATAGCTGCTTGCATCAGGCAGTGAAGGAGAATTGGCTTGAATGTGTGTAATTCTGAGTGTGTGTGTCCAACTAGTGCAGTAGAACTTACAGTGCAAACCACAGAGGAACGTATGTAGCTTCAGTTTCCAACAGTTAAGTTAATCATGTGATTTAATAAACCACAGTGCAATAATATAATCTTGGATGGGGGTGTGAATAAAATCTCACTATTGTAACATCTTTACAACAATTAGATATGTGACATTTGGATCATTTATGGATTTAAGTTCATTAAACTTGCCACCATTAAGGCTCTCCATAAGTGATAAAACAGCATAATCCAGATCATTTTTAACTCTTTTTAAGATCTGAGACAGTTTTGAATAGTGATCAGGGATTTATTGCTGTCTCAAATAAAACAACAGTGTGTGTGTTTGTGTGTCTGTGTGTATGTGTGTGTATGTGTGTGTGTGTGTACATGTATATTTTAATAACCTTGAGCCAGTGACAATAATCCATCGCTCATGTAAAAAAAAAAAAGTGTGCAAGAAACAGTTTAAATTATTTTAAAAACTGTACATATTTCTCTAGTCTCATCATCTTTAAGGTTGCTTTTGATGTAAGGATGTTCCTGCTTTTCACGGATCACCAGAGTAGAAAACGAGTCCGGCTGATCTGCGTTGCTCTGCTTTCTGTTTCCATCACTCTTTATTTCCATTAAGATTAGTTTTGTAGTACTGTTTTTGGACAAGATGTGCTTTGTAAACACTGATTACCTGTCGTGATGTTACCCTGCGTTGCTCTGTCTCCAATTATACAGCTAAAATGAAAAGGGCAGGACAAAATGAGATTCAACTTGAGGGCCTCTCACATCACAGACACAAGTACAATTTATGCCATTTTTGGATGGAGTTGCCACTCTTTCCCTATACTTTAGCCAATGGGAACATTTTATTGTCATATGAGGCCGTGGGAACTCTTGACCATCACGTCATCCATCCATCGCAATATATAAGGCAAGTGCTACCAACTACAGTAAGTGAGGTAGGTCAAGCTTCTTTTCTTTTCTTTCAATTTCTCATCCCACAAATAATTTGCAAACAAATTATGAAGATGAGTCTTTTCACTTGTACTTCAGGAACCATATGGAAAGTTGGCCAAAACTATAAAAATATAACTCCATTGTAAAACAAAATAAAAAAGTCTCTGAGACACCTTTCTCCAGGTACTCTTTCATCCTCCGAGCAGGATAAAAATCACCACTTAGCTTGTGTTTGTGTATTTATGGTCACTATATACACACCCCTCCCTGTGCCCGGCTCATAATTACACCTGTCAAAGAGCAACAGACAAAAATAAAGAAAGAGTGAAGCTTCCAAATCCTCATTGATATTCAAAGCAGACCTCCTGTAGCTTCATGACTCCCACGGTGGTTGAGACAAAGCTTTAGAGAAAAATACCCAACAAGCTTAATTCAACCACAGATCCCTTCTCAGGTCAGAGCAGCTGTGTGCTAGTAGTAGTACCTCTGATCATTGTTATCAGCCTACGCTGCAGAAAAAAAATACAAGCTGGGCATCACTGAGACGCCTCCATCAATCATCACCCACTGAAAAAACTTAAATTGCTTTACTTTACTCAAGGCCTTTACAAACACAGCAGACACATTAAAATGAACAACTGCATAATGTAGTGTTTTGTAGCAGCAGTTTGTAGTGTTGTTATATCATATTGCTTTATACAGTATGTAATGTGTTTTTATATCTGCATTTTATCACTTTTGTACACCTGCCTCAACAGTTTTATATTTCTATTGTACTTTATTTGATATGATATATTATCTTTTTCATTTTAATCCAATATTCTGAACTTTTGCACTATTCTATATCTATCTCTGTGTCCTAAGTTCTCCTTAACTTGTGAGAAAACATGCAAAGACACAAACACATATATTATTTTAGCACTGCTAGAGGAAGCCTGAGATTTCAGACTGTTATTGCCACAACAGCTTCCTGTAAATGTGATATGAAGAGAATCGTCAGTCTTAATACAACAGGCATAATCAATGAGAGCAAACTTAACGGCACTAAACAGCGCTACAAACAGCCTCCAAAATGACCACAAAGTTGAATCAACATCTCTCTACAACAATAACTGAACACTATAACTTTCATGAAGGGGTGTTTTACTACAGGGCTGTTGTATTAGACTGCATTAACTTGGTGAACTAACACTAATAAAACCGGGAGTATATCCATGGGCATTTCAGTTTTCACATGAGGTGTGGCTGCAGTCTCACCATGGGCCTTAAATAATAAAATCTGATGCTTGTAAAATTCAGAGCACCCCAGAGACTAATAGAATAAGTCATTTCCTGTCTGCAGACAGAAGTGACCAGAAATGGAGGGATTCAGCTCATTGACCGGATATTAATGGCTGCTTCCGGTGACTTAGTGCGGTGGAGATCAGGTGATGGATTGGGGACACCTTCCCTGTGAACTGAAGCATTTGGCGGCTCCATTGTAAAGTAATTAGACCGTTACAATAGAGTCACTTTGGCAGCGAATCTGTCTAAGGGACCCCAGGTGGGCCAACCGGAGGAGAATAAGAACGCTGCCTGAAGATGGACATAATGATGAGATATTTGACACCGAAGGAGGGGAAAGAGGAGAGATAATCCTGATGAAGTGTGTGGAGGAGCTCACAGGACGAGAACTGTATGTGTGTTTGTATGTGCCCCTGTGTGCTCTAACAAAGAGGCAGGTGTACGGATGGGTACACGGCCTACCAAAAAGTGACTGAAGGCAAAAAGGTAAAAGCTGACGTCCTCTGTCTGAAAGTGAAACACCTGAAGGATATTATAGAGAACATCTGGATAAAAAAAGAAAATCGGCAGCTGTGTGTGACGACTCCTCCCTCTCCTTTGGTTGTGTCTCGCTCTTTTCTGGTTTGCAGCCTCTGGAAACTGCTGAAGGGTGGAGCTGGGGGTGTCACCTTCGACCTTATCCGTCTGGGTGTGGCCTCCAGAAAGGATAAAAGGTCTGCCTCTCTGGTAGCTGACCTCTGTCACTCACTCTAGACAAGGCCTGCACCAACCAGCGCAGCAACCTTCTTCTTCTTCTTCGGTTTGTTGCAGAAGCCAATATTCGCCACGCACATTTCCACCCGTCCACACACTGCTGACACCACTGATTCCTCCCCATTTTCCACACTCTACTTCTTTACCTTTACAATGGACACTTTTTGTTAAATTAACCTCATTCTTTTATGGCACAGACTGTGTGTTACTCCCTTTTTTGTTGTCACCCCTGAGCCAGGTGGTAACAGTGTGAAAGATTATATCTTAAAAATACTGCAAACAACGTAATCTCAGACTACATATAAAATAACAATAGGAACCACTCTCTGTGTGCCTCCATCATCTCCCACTCAATCAGCTCCCAGACGCTGGTAAACATTTCAATATTCATCAGTACAGACTGCCACAACACAAAGCCGGCCAGAATTGGCCCCCGCCCACTTAATTAAAGCAATTCATAAATATTTCACATGACAATTACAGAGAGGAATGGAAGCAAGGGGTTATACTAATCTTCGAGGTACTGCATTTGCTGGAGGGCCTTACAATCTGGTTAAATCAATCATGGTACATCCTTAGATACATAACAATATTTGGTTCAATATCAGTATATCTCACACTATGACCAGTCTAGGCCCCAAAAAAGATCTGTTCAAGGACACAAGCGCAAATGACAACAGCTTGCCTAGCAGGCACAGACATGCTCTTTGTTTCCATCACTACACTATGTACAGATGTGTGACAAAATAAAGGGAAGACCTCAAATGCTTGACCCCTACAATGAGGGATGCCTCTGCTATATTTGGCTGGTATGCTTTGGGTCACTTTGTCGCGTAAGAGGAAAAAGTCATTGCAAATAAATAAAAAGTTGTTTTGTGTGAAAGCAATCACCTTTATCCTGCAATACAACATTTCCATCCTGATGGGATGATACTGGTGTCTTCCTTGATGACAATGCCCCACGTGCCGATCACTACATGGTTTTTGATGAGGATAAAAGGATGTATCTGACGTAGTAGATGGCTCTATCAACAAACATCATCAGACACCAAATGAGGGAATATCTTTTGGAAGGAAGGC
>JAOXYL010000042.1:6993537-7010397 GCA_028564955.1 Terapon puta
ACTCATTAAAAAGCTTGTTTACTTGCCAGCAGTCTTTTTCTCTACCTTTGTTGGTGCATGAGTGTGTATCTTGGGGCATCACTGCCACCTGTAGATCAGTAGATTTATGTGAAACTGCTGGATCAATAGAATGATAAAAAAAAATTCTTTGTCCTGCTGTTAAAGTAAAAAACTCCACAGGCAGCTTGTAATTGTGTTTCAGATTTCTGAAACCAAATATACTCCCTCACCTGTGACTGTAACTGATACATGAACCAGTTCATCAGACTTGTTGCTAGGTAACAATTCTGGTCCTAGTTCACATCCTTACAGGTGGAGAAATACCGTATAATTATGACATAAACAATTCAATTTTCTTATACTGTAATTCTCCAAATAAACCACCAGAAACTATTAAGAAACAAACTGCATTCATTTCCTTTAGTATGGACTGTGCTTATGGTGGAATACACTGGAACGCTGCTTGAAAAATGATCCCCACATGACAGTCAGCAGGGTACACAGCTTGAGGTCAGCAGGAAATAACAGAACAGTTTGTGAGAGCGGACAGACTGCAGAGAAGTGGAACGGAGTGTCTGAAAACACGAACACTCTCCGACTGGAGTCGCACCTTAATGAGTCGCGCGACATTAAACCTTTCCCTGCGATTAGCTTTAAAATACAACTCTGACTGTTCACCTGGAGGCGCAAGTGGTTTTAAGGAGGAGACTCCAGTGTGATGACTAAAATAGGCATAACTCATGTTTGCATGCAAGGATGCATATTTAATGTTTTGATATACTGTCTGCAAAACCGCGACAAAGCCTCTGCTGAAAGGACAAAGGCTTGTGGAGTGGAAAGTGTGGAGAGCCGCTTAAAACTGAAGCTTCCAACGGAAAATATGACATAGCTGAAGTGCTTCAAAAACAGTCCCTCAACCATTTCCCATCAGTCTCCGTACAGAAAAAAATGATTCACCACAACACTTATGATACCTGTATTACTCAAGTTAAGAGCACAGGCATCCTCGACAAATCTCATTCGATGACTCACATGAGTTTGTGATGCTATATCTGTGGGAGTCTGATCTACAAAAGGCAGAAGAAGAGGAAAGATAATACAAAGTAGAAGGGATAATGGTGGTGGCTGCGGTGACCCAGCAATCTCACTCCACTTAGCGGCTTCAAATAGATTTGAATACATGCACAAATAAAAGCTATGCTAGCAGCTCTGTGATGGTGTAGACAGGTACAGTGGAGCTTTGAGCTGAAAGTGAACATCTGGAACTGGCAGACAAAGGTGCGAAACACGAAATATTCAAAAACTCTTCTGGACTTGGGTCTGGACCCTGGTGTATTGAGGCAACATAGCATTCAATCTTCCCAGCACAATGATGGACAAATTTCAAGTTGTACCACAAGAAGTTCTGATGTTCAATAGTCCGGCCAATCAAAGAGTTATATGGAGACATCTCTGACAGTCTCAACAGAAACTGAACGTTGCATCAAATTCACAAAGTCTACATTTGTTGCAGTGCTCTTGTATCGATTGTGTTGGACTGAGAAATTTTAACATCTGCGCTTATCTAACAGTGGAGGTAAGCTTTGCATCAATATGACAGTTCACAAACCACAAACAAAAAAACAACTATTGGTCATTCCTCAGGCTGTATGCTGCCATCAGGTTTATCTTTTAGGGCAAGCCATTCTTTTCTTCTTTTCTTTTTCTTGATTTATGATTGAATTATTTCATTTTCTCACTGTGCTGTTTCCCATTTCAATCATGCCGTGTCAGAAATAAGCTGATTTAAAGAAGGAGGCCTGCCTCTCTGACAGGTATTCAAACAAAAATGCCTTTGACACTAAAGTGTAGGCATTTGACAAATGATTACCTTTTTTTTTTTACTGAGCAGGATATAAAAACATAAAGCCATTATGTACAAGTCTATGTTGCTTATTATGATTTAAATACAAATAAAGATAAAATGGTTGTGGATATGTTCTGTCTACTCAATCTTTTATATATAAGCAGTACAGGTAATTAGTTTAACACATTTTTATATATTGCAGGACTTTTCGCTGTTAAAGTCTGAAAGATGCAACTTGTTTTGGGGAGGAAAACTTTCACTGTCATTTTCATAACGAGACATTAAACAGAATCACTGAGGGCATCTAAGTGACTCATTTCAGTTGAGGTCATCGCGATATTAAATTGTCAGGTTTGGGGCAGAATCATTTTAATTTGTCAATCTGACCATCCTCACTTCACAACACCACATTGATCCAAATCTAAAAATAACCCCACTGTGTTTGTTTGTGATTGATTGTTTGACCTGATGTTAGCCGGGCTGCTGCATTAATGGATGGGTGATGCAGTCCCGGATAATTAACACAAACTGGCAGAAGCAGACACACACACACACACACACACACACACACACACACACACACAGATGAGGCGTGCAGGCCTATCATTTAGCTTTCTGCAACTGACTACTCAGATAATCTGCAGGCATAAGCCAGACATCAATCATGAAAAGCAGCAGAGTGTTGCATGTGTTATAAAATCGGCCCATTCAGATCAGTGCATTCAGAACTCGCTGCATGTTGTCGGGCAGACACAGCCAATCTGTCTGATCTGGCTTTGTAGGCAGAAAGCAGGCGCCCCGAGCTCTGCGGCACCACGCATGACCAGAAACACCTGCAGTCTGCGTATCAAACCCTGAGTCGAGGGTTCATTTCGGATCAAAGAGACTGGTTCAGACTTGTTACCGTTCTGTCTTCATGAATGGATAATAGATCATAGAGAAACAGCTGCGTCTTTGTGGTGGTTAGAATAATTGAGTGTGCTCGGTTTCATCGTGGTTTGGTACAAACACGAGGGGAAAGCTAGCCCAGCGCCATCCAAGACTGCTCTCAACAAGCCAAAAGCTATCATTTATGCACATCATGCACATGGATAGAAAACGAGACAATGTGGTTTAATGAGCTGTTTACGTACATCGCAAAAGTCCTGCTTCCATAATGAAGTTTCTGAAAAACATTTCTTAACAAAACTTCATTTTTGGATGCATTTCTGGCTAGTCTGGCAGTTAACAAGATGCATTGGTGAAGCTGCTGGAAGGTGCCTTTTTCCTCCTTTGCTGGATTCTTGGACTAATATTTCTGCAGACCAGTGACACTGATATTTTATCTGACAACAAGTAAGCATATTGGTCCCAAAAGTCCCTTTAAACCTATAATTGATTGTGTCTCGAAGCAGTTGACGGGATGCCAGGAACAGTAAAACAAGCCGTCGCATAAATGACATATTTTTGTAATGCTAAGCTGAATGTAAAGTATGTGTGGGGAAGATATGCAAATCAGACTCTTTTTTTCATATGTGACAATGTGCCATGGTGAGTGCAATGCCAGTTAATCTTTCACCACAGAGTGCAACAGCAACATGAACAGACTTTTCAATGTTAAGCAACAGGAAAATGAGCTGCAACAGAATCTCCTGACTGTATGCTGTGAAAGTAAACATGATAATGTCCTGGAAATAATGAAAATAATAGATAAACCTTGTCATCTAAAGTTAAAGATTGAAAATCGCGGTTGCAGGCTCTTGCTGTAATATAAATAACCAGTCGGTTTTGTTTACTTGTGCACGACACATAGAGGCATCATTATTAATTTGAGACCCTTTCATAACCACTTAAAAACTCCACAGAGTGCATTCAAATTAAAATGAAGATGAGGAATAAATGATAGATAAAACCTCACAATGAAAGACTTTTCATAATTAAATCAGTACTGTCTGTCATTTCTAAAGCAATGTACAGTTTCTCCAAAGGAAATCAGTACTTATCTTTGGGGAATGTGTGTATGAAATAAAGTGGGCTTTTATACATCTTCCTCTGCTTAACTATATGGTGCATAAAGTGGCAATATCCTGGTCTGGGTCTTGCTTTTCTGAGGTAGGCTATAAGTTCCCGAGGTAATCTTGTGAAACAAATGTTATTGTAACTAACAAAGATGGTTTTGGCAAGCAGCGTCCAGAGCTGCTCTCATCTCTCCTTCCTCCCGTTCTTCACTCGCCCCCCCTGCCTTTCTTTTAATTTCTCATCTGAGAGACCACGGGGTTTGCGGCTGACATTTGGCTGATAGATAACAGCTCACAGCGCAGCCACGGTGCCAAGGTCTCCGGCTGCTCAGATGAATTCAGCTCTCAGTGATCAGAGGAGTCGCGCCGCTCTGTGAGTCTGCACCACCCATGGATCACCCTACACCGAGGTGGAGGAGAGAAGAGAGACCTGGAGTGAGGAAGATGGAGAGGAAAGATAATCAACTCTACCTTTTCAGGCAGCCTACAGAGGAAAGTAACTATTGTAAAGTCTCATGTTCACTTTGAAAATGAATCACACTTCAGGTTTCAATCTTTTCATCATTTTGAAAGTTAAGTCATCTTAGTAGGTCTCTGAGTTTAGCTTTAATGGGTAACGTATTATCCAAACTGAGTATTTAGGCCAGTTATTCCACAATAGACCAAGCTTTTCCAAGATTTGGTTTTTTTGTAAAGAAACTAAAGAAAATGCTTATATTGACTAATTTTGAGTGTAAACTTAATGTGAATTTACAAACACACTGAATGCTTTCCATTTTCTGGTGTGTTTTTATGCTCTAAACAGTGCAGTGTTTCAATCCATGTTTTGCTTGTGCAAGTTACTAACAACAACTTCAATCAGTACAATAGTGTTAAACTGGCCAAAGTATTGCATCAAGCACATGCAGGCAAGCTAGTAGTTCTTAATAGCAGTCAAAAGCGTAAAAAAAACAGTGTAATTTTAACATCAAGCTAAAAAATGTTTGTGGTAAAAGAAGCCTTTCCGGGATTTTGTAAATAATACCTGAAAAGACATTTTCAAATTTTAGTTTCAATTTGCAATTCCAATCAAACCCCTCCGTTGAATATGTAACCACACACAACTATGATGTCACAGTGTACCGACACACTCTTAAGTACACCTCTACATCACTGCAGTACCATGAGAACTTCAGCCACTCTGTGTAGTTGTTGGGCTGCGGAGGACTGTTAATATGTGGATAGCTAAGCTGCTCATTGAACTGATAACTCAAATATTTGTTTTGTACGAAATTCATCAGATCTGAATATTCAACACCAAGAGGATTATGACACAGTGAGATTTACTCAGTAATTGCTTGTTTGCAAGTGTCCTCATTGAGATTTCTCACTCTCACTTCGTGTTTGTCATTCTGCAACAATTAGACAAACCACTTACAGAACAGATCAATGCAGTGACAAAGAGGTGATGTGCAGCAATGGTCACTCCAACTCCCCCGGTCAGTGACGGGCTTGGTTAATGACCTCAGTGATGAGGTGATGAGTGAAGAGACTTATGTCACCACGAATGAGACAACAAACTTGAGTGCCTAATTCTGATTAAAAACACGAGAAACAGTCTAAGGATCTTGTGATGACTTAAAATAGACATTTTTCTCATCCCAACTCCAAATCCATCCTTTATTCAGACACACCCCCTTAAAGCAGTGAAATACACACATAGAGCACTAGACAATGGGCAAAATACAAAAAAAAAAGAAAGTCAATGCTCACCATGACAGTTTGAATACACTACATACAGAGCGTTGCATCATAGGACGTCTGTGACCAAACTGGTTGGCAATAAGCTAACTGACAGCTGGAGAGTTCTGAGTGAAAATCTCCCAAAATTCTCCCTCAGGCAACAATTAGTTCTCTAAAACTTATTCTTCATCATCTTTTGGGACAGAGAGAGAGACGCGGCTTCAAGCCTCAGGGTAGCTCTCAGTGCCAAAAACAACAGACTACCACAGCACTTCCACAGACTATCCTTCAACTTTTACACAAACCTGAGAAACACCCAAATCTAATTATGCACAGAAGATTTAAAGAATGCTTGGATTATATTTGGAGTCTAAACCATCTGGCTGTAGCAGCAAATCCCACACTGGTAACAGCTAAAAACTCTAATGGGATCAATGCAAAATGATTCTGTGTGGGTGTGTGGTTGCACAGAATCAGGTGCGGTATTAACAGCCAGTTCCTCTGCTGGCTGGTTGGCTTTCTTTTTCAGGAAATCCACCGGTGTATTTCACGGCTAAGATCATTTCCCACGCCGAGAATCATCATTAATTGAAAACCTAATCTATAATCCTGAGTGAAAGCCACACCACCAAATTTCAGAACATAAGACACTGGAAGCGGCCAAGCTAATTAGCGCCAGGGCCGTAATTACTGAGTAACATGTGCATGAGTATATCTCGGTGATGTGTTGTGCATGTGAGCGCCAGAAACGTGGAAAAGGCCTGATTGTAATCCAAAAGAAAATTGAAACAATGCTTTATCCTGATTTCCGAGCTTTCTATTCGTCGGCACAGAACATTGTAGCTGAGATGGTGAGACATCAAGACAAGACAAAGGCCACATGTCCTTGGTATTGTATGTGTGGGTTCGTGGGTTTAAATATATCTCCACCACTGAAGGAAGATGATGCCCCCATTCTTAAAAAACTACCCACAATGCAACCGATTGGTGGCTGAGCTTATTCTATATAAGGCCAATGCAGACCTGTAGCACAAGCCTCAAACAGCGAGGAGCACTATAAAGGTCTGGTAACCTCACTTCTTTCTAACAGGACACCACATGATTTTTTTTTTCATTTTCAAACTTATAGTCTTCAGCCCTCACTGATATTGCCTCGAGTGACACCATTTGAGGACATTTATTAAATGCTGAGTTGATCTGGCATCACAAAAGGCTCACACAAAACATTCGCCCTCTACTCCACAAGACCTCTAAATACTAATAATAATCACATTTTTAAAACCCTGGCTGCTGCCGAAGCATACAGATACTTTTCTATAAAGGTCATTATTTCAATAAGAGTTCAGGCTCCTTGTCATGATAGTTCACCTTAAATGGAGTCTAAAGGACTTTACTGCATTCATTCACATCTTCATCATGAAATAATAAGAAATAAAAAGCCTAAAATTTCCATGTATTCTGATGCAGCTATAATTCACTTTACAACGTGTGGCATAAAACACTTGCTCACATCTTTCATATTCTCTGAGGCTGACAAAAAAAAGTTTCCATAAAAAGATTTTTATTTTAAATGTCACACAGTCTTCGTGACAGAGGAAATCACCTACTTTTTCTTTAAAAGATTGTACAGTTGGATTCAGACCACAGGACTGTCACACACCTCGCCACCAGCCTCGGCTGTTATTATGGCTTCCTGTGTTATTATGTGGATTTCTGTGTCAGTTTTCATTTTGATTTGAGTGCAGCAGCAGCAACTTCACCACAACCTTAACACAGTGGAGTGCAGTGAGTGGGTCCTTATCTACCTATACCTCTACACATATGTTGCTAGATTTCCCATTAATGCCACATTAAATATTTTTGTTTTTTGAAGTGACTGTAAAAACTCTCCACTCCCCCATCAGACGTTTCCCCGGAGGACATGTTGCTGGACAAGCAACCAACCAGCAAATCCTTTGTTCACTTGAGTGAAAGCGGGTACAAATGTCAACACTTCCCTAAACAGGAACAGTTTTGTGGTATTACACATGTCAGTCATGCTAGTCCGCAGATTTGGACGTCTTTTTCTCCTAATGGTGTGTGTCAGTCAAACAGGCAAACAGAGTCACATGTGGCAGGTGGCTGAAACATGGAGAAAGCACTGCAGGAGGTCTTGTGTTGAAAGAAAAATAAAGCAGAAAAAAAAATTAATTGGTACATTTTGAAAAGAAAAAAACTGATTATTTGAAGAAAGGTGCAAAGCATGTTGGTGCAACACTGTACGCTGTATTACAGCTTTCACTACAAAGATTACGTGTATGTGCTGACTCTCACTCTGCTGTTTGAGGATGGAAAACATTTCCTGTAAGAGCACTGCTTTTTGCATTAATGAGCAACTGGGAGCCGTGGCATTTATTACGCTCATTTGGAAGCGTTTCTGGTGGTGACAGTGATGGATGGTTTCTGCTGCCCCCTGGTGCTGGAGAATTGACAACATGGAGGATTTAGTAGTCAGCCAAAGCCAGCTGGACTTGATGTTTTAATGTGTGATGGCTGAACGTGTCATTCCAGAACTTAAGGTATTAATCTGCTGCTGAAATGGCCTCCACACTTCTAGAAAGGGGTTCTGCAAGATCTGGGATCCTGACTGCAGGGATTTGCTCTCATTAGAGCATTAATGACATCCCATGTGGATATCCAGCGGTGAGATCTGGCTTACAGTTTGCATTCAAGTTCATCCCAGAGGTGATGAACTTGAATTCAAGCACCACACTTGCAGGCCAGTCAAGACATCTCTTCAATGGAGCCGATATCACCAGACCAAGAGTACAAAAGTCTCACACCATTTTACGGCTTAGTTCATATGATGCTGGTTTAGACAGCCACAGTTTGCCTTCCTCTATCGATAAAGTGTGTCTGAAACCTCCTTTCTGATAACGGCATTGCAGACCAACAATTTTTGTAACTTTCTACGACTGCTACTTCTCTCACTTCGTACAAGTGAGTGCATCACCATGAAAGCCGGACTACGCTTTGTTGTCAGGAGGCTGTGATATGGCTTCATTTGAAGCATAGTGAAGCTTTGAATCTTAATACAAGAAGAGATTAAATTCACAACAAAAGAAAGTCAGGAACCTTCATTGAAAAGCTTTATTTTAAAAATGTAGTTGGCAGGAAGAAAGTTTGAATTCGGTGAACATTGCAATAAGCCACAACTTACTTAGTTACAAAGTGCTTGATCAGTCTTCTGTACAGCGAACGGAGATTTGATAAAGGACAGATAAAAGACAAACTTTTGCGAACAAAGGTCTGTGAACAGTACAACCTTTGCACTCACTGAATTAATTAGATTATATTAAAAAACAGAATGATAAATAATTACCTAAATTAAGATAAATACTTTGCAGGTCAGCATGTCTTCAAAATATGCAGATGACTTATTGTCTTACAAATTGCTGTGTCAAGATGTGTTTTCTTCCAGCACAACTCAATCAATCGATTGAATCAGCAAAAAGTAGTATTGATCAAGTCTTTGATCCCTGACACAAGTTCACGAACAGCACGAACCTCTGCGGGCTAAAACTGATGAACACTCACGTTTCATGGCACACACCCATGTGTAAGAGTAGAGTTGTCATTTTGCTATGGCTTGGATTCAGTAATAATTATTATCATAACAAGAGAAAAGATTCAGCCAATCAGCAAATGTAAGAGAGCATCGAATAGGACAAAGTGCTTTGTACCAAAAGAAGTACTGTACATCAAAACTCTACACCATCCATTTATTTAGAAAATTATTAAAATTTTGCAATACAACCTCAAGAATCAATTTTTCAACTTTTACAATTTTACATTTTAAAAAAGATGATTAGGCTACCCAATTTCCATGAAAAAACTCAACTCGAACTTTAATGTGAAAGAATCTGCCCAGAAAAATAATTAGAATATGAAATGACAAAGCAGAGTGAGTTTAAATAGCTTATGTGGGAGCTCACCGCTGAGCTACATGAGTCATTTCTGATCTTTTATCTCATCTGTTACCATCAGTCTCTTAACACAAAATAGTGATCATGATCATCTGACATAAAGGCCGGTTTCTTCCAAAGGAAAGAGGGGGAACTATATGTAGCGACCAGAGTATCTATCAATGTGAGGAACCTCACATTCACGGCACAGCTCTCTGTGGATACATAACATAGTAATGCTCTTTTGTCTATAATGCTTCTTGATATCAATAAAACAAAAAGAAAACATCCTAAAATTCAGAAGGTAACCTTGTGCATTCATGTTATGAAAGCTGTTGGAAGTGATCATTTGATACCATCTGCCATTTAACATTTGAAAAGCCAGTTTGCTGCTTGACATATTCCTTCATTTCCATGAACACACACGTCCACTGTAGTTTATTTTGTTTTGATCCCACATACACCATCCTCCTGCTGTGCTTGAGCACAAAATGTCTATTAATTCACCGCTGAAAATAGTCCCTGACAAATCTGCTGGTTCCTTTTGTGGGCACACAGTAACGGTTGTGAAGTGACCAGCTTTTGTAGGAATCATTTAATCATTTTGTCTATTTAAAATGAAAATGATTTGTAATACAGCATTTATGAACCCTTTTATATCTTCAAACAGGCTGGGTGGGTTTGAGTGACAGGCTGACAAGTTGTTGGTTTTGGTCTTTTCATGAGATTTGTCATAAAAAAAAGACACAGAACAACACCAGCCTTATCCATTAAAGTGTGAACGGTTTCAAGCAGATTTATTTATGTGTACCTCAACAAGAATATTATGCTCGTCAAATCAAATTCCAATTGGTAAGAGGTATGGGTGATTAAGTAATTCAGTTTGGCTTCCTCACTCATGTTTGTGATCTAGTGATGTGATGTGTTTTTACTGACATTTCCTACAAAGCGTCTGTGGCTGCTTCCAAAAATGGACTTCATATAATTGAAAAAATATATATATATGTGAAAAGCAAGGTGAGATGTTTTCTGTGAACGTCCATCTTCACTGGATAAGACCAACTGATGACTGTAGTAACATAGCTCTTACTTTAAAGGTCAAGTCTTTCTTTATAATGGGGTCGCATTTACACTCAAGGTTAAGACAATCATTAAATGCATGTCCTGTTCTACCATCTTAAGACAGCACAGCAACCAATCTCCCACTTAATCATCATTTCTTATGTACCAGGAATTACAATTAGCTTAATTAACCATGAAATACAGTGAATTACGCAATTTCAGGTTTTAGTGCAGATGTTCTCATTACATCGAGCAATTTTTAAATATATTTTCTAATTAGAGAATTGCAAAAACCTCTGAATAATCACTCAATTATCAGACATTCAGTCTCCATTAATGCCAGTGCTTTACATACAGCATGTTAATGAACAGTGAAATTGAACAGGAGCTAAAACAGTGTGGCTTTATGGGCAGCAGGGAGAGTTGGACTGAAATATCCCAACAACAATAAGATGGCTTGATAAAATCTCTACCATCCCTGGAGAATGAATTCTAAAGGTTTAGTTGATATCCCTGACTGTTCGTCTAGCGCCATCATGACGAAAACAATGTATGTAAAACAGAAAGCTTTGATATGGTGACAGTGATGGTGAAGGATGTTAAGACCAGAAAAGGCTCAGCAGTCAGCAGACAGAGGCTGTTTTCAGCAGACAGGTTAGAAACAAGTTATACACAAAATATTTACACCAATATTGTTTTGTCACCCACACATCCAAATTGAAAACATGAGCCCATAAGTTGAACTTTCACTCATAGCACTTCACAAATAACCACCACTGATACAGCAGCAATAAAAAAAACAAAACAAAAACAAACAAACAAAAAAAAACAGAACCAAATCACCGTAGCACGATATACATTTCAAGAGGCACAGCAGAGCATTGGTATATGTAGTGCACATTCAATGATGCAGGTCAGTATATGGCTCTCTGTTTAGACAGAAGTTCATTAGCAAAAAGGAGATGGCCAAAACGTGAACATGAACACCTAACTATGGAAAAATGGTCCAAAATATAGATCCTACTCAGACCGGAGAGCTGGATGTGATAGAAGAAGAACATAGTGTGGTTTCAGCCATCTTCAACGCAGCACCTACAGTACACTGGGTATTCCCTTCGAAATGATTTGTCAATGTTAGAGTATGGAAAACAGGCACTCCCACACTGCTCTGTATCATATTTGACAGAGAGTCAGGGGCCGCTAAACAGCAATGAATCAAAGTCCTTCAAGTATGAAGAAAACAATTCAACAAACTAATTTCTTAAGCAAGTCGCCCGTGAAAAGAGGATCAATGAATGGCTGCTTGTGTATTGTCCCTGACACAGGAAATGGTAATGTACTGAGTTGGTTTATTCTGATCTAACTTCACAGCGATTGCAAATTTAAGACTGCATGGCAGCCTCAGTTGATTCCCCTTCATAAAATGTAAGATGAGTGGGAATCTTACCATCCCATTTCAAACAAGAATGACACTAGAGTATAAAGAACTACAGCGTCCTCCTCCAAGACAGAACATGACAATGAAAAAAAAAAAAAAGAGAAGAGAAGACACGTATACATTCATCCCTAAAACAACATCATTATGTGTGCAGCCCTGAAAATCATTCAGGGCTGATTTATTTATTAGACCTTTGTATGTGTTTTACTTTCAGACCTTCACTTCAAATAAATATCACCACATTAAATAACAACAACCAGATCTCCCTTTAAAGAAACAAAGAGGTGTGACCATGTAGTGAGTTTTACCACATGTGCCTTTTGATCGTTCACTACCTACAGAATCGCTGCTACATGTGTGGCAGCGGTGCACAATAACCGTTACGGCCAGCGTTTTAAAGTGGCGATCTCAAAAGACGGCGACCACAATCTAGTAAACTCTGTTTCTGACTGAAAGTGTTGGAAAGTTTGGAAAACCTGAAATGGAAAATCTAGCGAGCTCAATACCTGAAAGCTTACCAGAGAACAAGAAAAAGTGTTGGAGTTTGTGATGGAGAAAAAAAACGTGTACATACATCTCCTGTGTTCTAACACTTCACTCAAAGTCTTTCATTAAAGACATGTGTGTTAAGTATTAGGAATACTCTGACCCTCAGCAATGCACTGCACTATAACTGTGTACTGCTCCTACACACTTCACAGGGAACATTACAAGAGAAACAGGAATTCAAGTATAACTCAACTTCTTTTTTCATATATGAGCAAGTGCACTGGGTGGTACCAAGGGAAAGACTGGTACAAATCTTATAAATGCAATTTCTCTACAATCTGAGAGCAGCTGTTAAAATATAAATTTGGCTGAACTTGCTCCATGGATTTCAATTACTGATTACTCCACGTTCAAACAACTGTGAACAGAATGAATTAGTGGACTCCTTCAAAGCGACACCTGACTATGTAGGGCTAATGAGGATTTTCACCTCACATGGTAAAGAAAAACTCTGGAGTTACCACACACAAATGCAAATCCAGTCATCAAAGTAACAAAGCCCTCACACCATCTTCTTCCTTGTCTACTGTTAGTGTTAGCTAGTCTACACTGATTTTAAAAAAGTTTTTTTTTTTTTTTTACATTAGAGACCAGCTCTAACAGAAGCCTTTTCCTTAGGAAAAATAAAGAAAAAGGAAAAAAAAAACACATAAACAAAATGAACTTCTCCACATGGAAACGTATCAAAGTACAGGTGGACGGCACGGATCTGCTTTACTGCCCAACCAAGCAGTCCAGCGCGGACAGTTGCTAAAGAGACGCGCATGACTGAGCGACAAGTCATACGTGACGCCGTGAGCCTGATCTTCTGTCTTCTGCGCCCTGACATCATTTGGGTGGAGGGGGCCATATGGGGAGAGGATGGGCCTCTGTGTTGAAGATGTACTTGTCTAGACTGAGCAGCTCCATGTCGTCAGAAAAGAGCAGGTACAAGTATTTCAGCGTCTCACCCAGGAAGAAGCTCTCCATCTTGTCTCGGGGCCCAGGGTTCACGGGGTCGCGGACATTGTTGATGGACGTGTAACCTCCACCGGACACCTGCAGAAGAAGAAGGGCTTGTTTATTGATGCAAGACTCTTAAAAGTACGCTGGTTAATGCAGTTACTTGTACCTGTTTAAGAGCTGCCTTTATTATGAAAAGATGCAGTAAATCAGTCTAAACTGGATTAAAGATGTCTGTACCTTGGTGTAGTTATTGAAGCTTTGCAGTATGTCCCATCCCCACTCTCTGTACTTGGTGTCCTTAGTGAATCTGTACATGTAGAACAGGCTTTCCACTGTTTCTGGTCTCAGCAGGTTATGTCTGTCTGCAGGCTGGAGGATAAGGGACAACTTGTCAGTAAATATGAAAATGAATAAAAAGATGAGGATTAAAAAAAATATATTTTATGACTTTGGCCCTTATTCAACCATGCTGTTCAGCAAAAAACAGAAATGCTTTTGTCTGGTTGTCTGGAGCAGAATCAGCGAGCATCACTGCAGATATGATTTAATACAAGTTAAGAGCAGACAGTTGGACAGCAGTGGGACAAGGACAAAATAAGAAAAAAGATGAAGTAATAAAACCGTTTAAAGCGTTTTGGTGAGACTTAGCTTTTGCTGCAATCAAAGAAAAACAGATGTTTTGAACACCTCCGAGAGCGAGATGTGACTCCTTTAACTTTGAAAACACAGATTACAAAAGTTCCATTCCCAACTATTCGGTTTATGAAAGTGCTACAGACTTGTCACCTCAGGTTTAAAGCAGATAAAATAAGAATTAATTAAAAGATAAAATGTATGAACTAATAAGTTTACAAACAAGTAATCACCCAGCTATTAGTAACAACCAATCAGACAGGCCCTGAAGCTCTGAAACTTTATTGAATATTATTTCGCATATCCTGTTTTACCTATCCTTTAACCATAGCTGAATCATCCTGAGTATAGGAACACGAATGTCCACTGCAATTATAGGAAAAATATCTATTTTTAATCAGATGTGGTGTTTCACAGGTGTCCCTCATTTCCAGCAGTGGTTAGATTAGTCAACATTACTCAGGAGAAAGAGATGAATAAAACATTAATTTCCTTTTTTATCCTAGAATGAGAAAGAGCTCCTAAAATGTTTCATACTGATCTTAAATGGTTAATGAAGGAAGCAGTGCAAACAAGTAAGAAAAAAAAAGAGCCCGGGATGCTTTGATGAATTTAAAGCCGCTAATGAAAACTAAAATGAACGCTAAGGAGGGTCAGAAAGATCAGAACTCCCATGGCAGTCTTAGACAAGCTGAATTTTATTCAGCATGATCAGTCAGAATCAGTAGGAGGTTTTCACTCCTTTTGGCTGCTTAAACTTATTTCAAATTACAGTGAGAGAACTCATCAATATTAGACACTAAAGGAGAGACGGCGCTTCAAAATGCACATCCACTTGAATTTGAAAAGATAAAAAGGCCTTTGCCATTTGGGTACTTTTATGGTTGAAGTCAATCTTTACAGCATCAGTCACATCATGAATAGACTATAATTAATGGCATGAGCACACACAAAAACACACACAAATATATAAAGACCTACTCTAAAAGATTGCATATGAAATTAGTGCGTACACAAAAAGAAAAAGATTAAAATATCATCTTTCAATATCAAATGCTAAAAAAAAAAAAGATTATTGAATGTCCACTGTTATTAGACTCACCTTGACAACAACGTCATGACCGTCACTGGCCTGCAGGTTGAAGTGTACGATCTCTGGGCTCAGTCCGGTCTCCATTTGTTTGTACATCTGGTGACACGTCTCCATCAGTTCCAGAGCCAGATCCATGTGATCCCCCGGGAGACCATTGTGCGCGCCGAGAGCTAAGGTTCCTGGCAGGAAGCACACAAGGTGGTCCTGTAGAATGACAAGAGAGAGCGGGACAATAAGGAGGGACGAGACAGAGAAATGACGGGAGATAATGATGAGAACTGGAATTGATTGGACTCTGATGGAGGGAAAGACCGACTGCACATGAATTTGTACAGTGACTCATTCAACAAAAGCACAAAGGCTTATTGATCTAACAAGGCGGTCACTGTGTGTGGATGTTAGTTCATTCACTTTATAGGCAGAGAGTGAAATATGAAAGGAAATATGGCAACTATGAAATATACGAGTATACAGTACATACATACAGATACATAACCTACAACACCAGAAAATAGAAAATTACCATTTTAGGGTTGAAGCGGTTGTGGGACAGCTCTCCAACAAAGGTCAGTTTGCTGGGCCCAGACTGTCGCACTAAGTGTTTTTTCACTCCCTCTATGGACTGAAGGTAGTCCTCCAATAGGCTGAACAAAACATAGCAGACAAACAGAAGTATTAGTCAATCTTATGTTAGATTTATTAGCCAGTCTGTAGTGATTTTGTAAGTTCATCTCATCCTCCTCCGCCTCCAATACATCTCTGGATTGAGGCCTTTAACTCTGCCTCTTATGTGGTTCAGACTTTGCAAATACACAACAACAGTTTGCTTTTAAGCCGTTCTGTTGTTCCAGCTTTTAATCCAGTCACAGGACATCGACTCAGAAATGTAAATGTGGAATTACTCGTCTTCCGCCTTGCCTCCCTGGATCCACTGTTTGAGCAGGTACTCGTAGTAGCTGTCTGCCCTGGCCCCGAGCGTGAAGACTCCTTTGTGGGTGAACTGGCCACTGTTGGTGTTGATGAACATCGGCACCAGGCCGTCCTGTTTGCCTGGTAGCTTGTGAACCAGCTTCATTACTTCGTTCACAACCTCCTGGAAAAAAAGAAGACCTCCCATTAATGTCTAGACATGAGATAATGAACCCAACAGCCTTGCTTCACTTACTGTTGATGTGTGGGTCAATATATTTGGAAAATACTGTTTGAAGCAATCTATCATTTGGGAAATTATAAGCAATTTCACACTTTGATGAAATTGGGCTCATCAAAGGCAATGTCTCACAGGGCCTGCTCAGGTTATGACAGAAATTATTCAAGTTCATGTCAGACTGGGCTGAAATTCTTCAGACGGGAGCTCTGGTCTCTGGAATCGCTCATAAACTGACAACATGATGGATTTAAAGCAAATCCTCACTCATGCTTGTCACTTCAATCACGCAAGTGTTTGCAAGCTGCACTTAATGTCTGATTTCAACTGAACTGAAACCCTCCATCTGAACCCGGGAAATATTTACATCAACTCCCTCTAATCTTTTTTCACTCCATCTCAGAGAGGTGGAAGTAATGCTGCATAAAAATGATTTCACACACACACACACACACACACACACACACACACACACACACACACA
>JAOXYL010000042.1:7025510-7037953 GCA_028564955.1 Terapon puta
ACACACACACACACACACACACACACAGAGTCAGTTGCGATTAATAAATGTGAGGGAAAAAATACATCTAAAGCATTTTTCCTGGGAAGATATGTTTTTTCTTGATTTCAAGTACGTTTATGAAGGCACACTTCAAATGCCATTATGAGTTTTTATAATTAAAAACCCGGTTCAACAAAATCCTTTGACTGTTGTTGGTTGTTGAACACACGAATCCCTTGCCTTGAGTTGAGTGAGTGTCATGTTCAGTGACTGTCCTGGAGGTCCGGGAACCCCAGGTGGACCCTTAAACACAAAGCAGATGAACAGTTTAAACTACAAAATATCAATGTTGGACCCGGGCTCAGATCAACTTTGTTATCAATAACAAAGGAATAGAAATCTGAAGTGAAACAAACGTGGGTTACGATACACACTATATAGTCTAGTGTATCTTAAGTGCTTCATATAAATATGATGAGCTAAATTTAACACTGTTATAGACTTACAGGAAGCCCCCTCCTGCCAGGCAGACCAGGCAGTCCTTGGTAGCCTTTCAAACCCTGCGGAAAGGAAATGTAATGAGCACAGCATACATTTCTGCACCGTTCCGCGCGGCAATACCACACCATTAACAACATTGATAGGATTGATATGGAAATAAAGGCTGCAGCAAAATCCCATTACGTTGTAACGCCAACTCCAAAGTATGACAGCTTTATGATTATATGTGCCATCAACAGAAAGCAAGAGCGATCCCAACGTAAAAAACTCCCACAGGGCGCTCGCTTCAGATAAGGATGAGTAAGAGCTGTAGTGAGTTTGATCTGTCAGGACCAGAGTAGTCGAGTTGATGATATCATACCTTTAATCCAAACAAACCCTGCAACAGAGGGAGAACAGGAGAAGAAAGGGGCATTAGTATGATTTTCCACTGTGAAGTGGATTTATCAACAGAGAGCTTCCGACTACTTTTATCTGCTGCATTAAGATCCCATCAGCCACAGCTTTGCAGATTTTATAACCTAAGTCAATGGAGTTTTTCCCCCTAAGACACAGCGGGTTGAACACAATCATTATGTGCTGCTGAACTGTGAATGATTCAACAGACTGGCAGCTGAAGAGAAGATTAGGCGGCTGACAGAACAGTCTGAACTTTACAGGAATGACTGGAGTTATTATGAAACAATAACATTTCCATTGCACGTTCCACTTCCGTGCTGCCTCCATTTTTCAAATGCGACCTGGATAAAAGTATCTGAGTGACGGATGACATGCTTGAATTCAAAATATGAAATATGAGGGAAGAAAGAAAAATGCGCAGCCTGAATAAACTTCGCATGTCCAAAGGGAATTTCAAACACTGCTGCAGTCGCAAAAGTTCTTTCTATAAAAGACGGAGACAACATAAACAACATAAAAGCCAAACTGAAAACAAAATAACAGAAACAAACAGTAAACAGCCTGCAACTGAGGACGAACAGTAAAAAAATTATGCTAAATAAGCTATCGGCAAATCAAACTCACAGGCAGTCCTGGCATCCCAGGTGTACCCCTCGGTCCTGGTGGACCAATATTTCCCTAAAAAAAGAGAAAGAAAAAGCTTCAAAACACAAGAATACAAGTGGGAAAATAAGAAAATTAGCCGCAGTCTTAATTTTGTGTACCTGCTCTCCCTTCAGGCCCCCTTGACCAGGCAACCCAACAAGGCCGCGAATACCCTGAAAAAAAGAAAATAAAAGAAATTCAAAAAAGGCAAGAAAACTCAGACAAAACATTTAATCATAGTAGTATTTTCCTTCAGTCTCTCCTTGAGCTTTGCAGGAAGTTGCAGCATCATGAATAATTTAGAAACACTTCTCTCTATTCAAGATAACATCATTTAAAATGTATTTTTTTAAAAAAGCACGTTTGTGCTGGAGCCCAACAAAAATGAAAAAGAGGACTACGCGTGTAAACACACTTCTGTCATCTCTTTCTGTTTTGTACATTTGAATGTGTTGATTTTTATGTCCCCTTCATAACTTGTTCCAACCTCTCCCATTGGGCTCCTGTTTCAAAACCATCTGGTCAGGGCAGGTCTTCTAGTGAGGCCAGTTGTGTAATAGAACTAAAATAACCACTGTAGTTATTTGTGGCCCTTCATGCTGAATGCTTTACCTGTTTACTGTTTGTTTTGCCATTAGACATTACGTATTATCTCTTTGTTTACACATTAAACCTTCACAGCTCCTACCTACCTTCATGCCGTCACCTCCGGGTGGCCCAGGCAGGCCCATGTCTCCTTTCTCACCCTGAGGACACAGTCATACATATATACAGTCGAGCCTCCGCCTTCACTGAGACAGCACAATGAAAAATTAAAGCAGGCTGTGGCTAACAAGTTCTTCCAGAGCCAAAGCTGGGTCCAGTGGGAGAAAGAACTGTATTAACCCTTTCAGTCCCTGTTAGCTGTAACCATCCAGATTCACCTGTGTGCAACTCTCATGAAGTGAAGGGGAAGAGGATGGTAACACTGGCCTGATGATGTTTTTCTATCACACATTTTTATTATTTTTATCGATGTCCTGGATGGACATGATGCTGTTATGAGTTTCTGTAGGCTACCACCAAAAACCTCACAGTTTTCACTTCTTAGTTGAATCACTTTTCTGTCACAAGCAGTGTCTGACACCTAAATGTTACTAGAAATGATTCATCATTGGTATATATCCATGTCTACCCATATATCTTTATGAGTCTCAAAACTCTAAGATTAGATTAAGACTAAGATTTAATGAAGAGATTAAGATTAATAAAATAAATAAAATCTTTGTATTCTTTTTATAACTTTTTTTTACATGAACCAACATGACAATGCTGTGCCTTTATACTTTTGACATTTCAAATAAAACGTGCCATCGTTAGTAATCCATGTTTACCTCTCTGCCCTTTTCCCCTTGATCCCCAGGCTCTCCACGGAGGCCAGGGATTCCCTTGGTGACAAAAAGAAAAGAAATATATTAATTCACTGTCAAATCAAATGCACTTCAGTTATGAAATTCATCACTTTATCGACCTCCTCTCTGTCATCGGATGAGACAGATTGCTGAATAGACAATTCCAGAGCTAATGTGTGGATATGTTCTCCCACCGCGTGACACAGAAATAGATACTGATGATAAGTGAAGAAACAAATCAACTTACGATGAGCCCCGACCACCCAGGGTGGCCAGTCAGGCCCGTGTCTCCCTTTTCGCCCTAGATGACAAAACAAAATCCGCTGTTTGCTCATGCATCATAATTAAACCACATGTACACAAAGCCTGTCTCAATACATATATATGCCTTACCTTCGGTCCTCTTTCTCCCCTGGTCCCTCTGACTCCAGCCTTCCCCCGTTTCCCCTGCAGACAGGTTTTCCATGTGTTTCAGTGACAGCGAGACGGGACACACAAAACAGCCTAATGTTTTATGGATGAATGTGTACATGCAGTGGCTGTCAAAGCAGCTTTCATTCCATTCACATGCACAGCGGTAGCTGCCTGGAAATCCCCAATTTCAACACTAAACAAAGCCTCTTCTTTAACAAAGTTGTAAAACAAATAATAAAACTTGTATTATTAACAGAGGCAGCGAGTGAACATTGATTTTCTTTAATTAATGCTTAATCTTTAAATTATTGAGGACTGCACTGCACATGCAACATTTTCACAAGTCTGATACAGAAAGCTCTTACCCTCCTTCCAATGTGACCCGACTTCCCCGGCAATCCAATCTTTCCGCCGTCTCCCTGTAGGGTGAAAAAACACAAGCTGATAAGTAATAAATTAAATTAGTATATTTTTGCACAAGTGGGAAAAAACAGTGTTATTTCAGTCACAATTTTTGAAAGAATTGGCTGTAATCTCCCCCATGGCAAAATGGTTTGCACCCCAAATTAGTGAAAGTCAACTCACCCATAACTGGTCTTTACAGTGTTAGCAAACCAACTGGGGGCGCTACTGAGCTATGACAGCTGCCCATCATACTTTGGTAAAATTTCAAATGCATTACTGAAGTAGAGATACGCTTTAAAGGAATTCCTCAACCTTCTGAAAATGTGTTTGTGGGCTAAGTTAATGAGATCAAAACCCCCATTACAGCGGATAAAAATGAAGGTTGGACAAAGGGAGAAACTCTGAGCCTTTAGACAGAGCCAAGCCAGCTGTTTCCTTTCGCTTTTAATCTTTATCCTAAGCTTCCATAACCTAGTCAGCTGCTGACTTTAGCTTCGTGTTTAACCGACAGATATTGAGAGTGGTAAAGACTATTAGTGTATTTCTCAAAATATTGAACTACTCCTTTAACTTGTTTCGACTGGATGGTAAGATGTTCCAAGGATGAGGACACACTCTAAAATGGACTTAATTATCTTTACTTTAAATATGTTGTTTTGGAACACGAGAACATGTGAAAAATGAATGAACGCAACAAACCCCACCAGAATATGAGGATTTTACCTTCTCCCCTTTAGTGCCCTGCTTCCCCTCAGGTCCTGGTCTTCCTTGTGCTCCCTGCAAAGCAACGATAGTTTATTCATCACTCCCGTTAAGATAACAGGCTTCTAACGAGACAGACAAAACACACAGTCACTGAAAAATTTATAACTACCAAACAAATGGTAGAATTAAAGACGAGATGCTGAAGGCAAAATTTTATCATCCACAGTGTCTCTGTGTTAAACACATCCACACACTTACAGGAGCACCTGCTGGACCTGGAGGACCCTGGGGTCCCATCTCTCCAGGAGGGCCCTAAAAAACAGAGGGAAGAGGAACACATAATAAACTTAGACTTGTTGAAGAAAAAAAGGTAATGATCTCCGGTGGTAATAAACATGAGACTCATTGACACCATACAATAGTGGTCTCACCTCAAACCCAGGTAGAGCTGGTGGACCTCGAATTCCTGGCAGCCCATCCTCTCCCTGCACAGGTAACTCACATTACTGATGCAGTTTCATGTGGATTTTTGCACAGAAAATATACATTGATTTCTGATATAATGTTATTACCCAGAGGGTGTAGCATCTTGTGAATATGCACCGTGGTGGTATACAGTGGACACGCAGGAGGTCCATATAACACAAAAACCTCACTAACCTGTTCCCCAGATGGACCCGGAGCTCCCGGCTCTCCCTTCAATCCCTGTGGCCCTGGTTCCCCTTTAGAGCCCAGGTCACCTTGAGGTCCGACAGGTCCTACTGCACCCTGCCATGCAAACATCACAAATATGAGACACACCTTACCATAACAGCTTATAGTAATGCTTTTCTTTTCCATTTTACTTCAAGTAAATCCAAATCTAAATCTGTCTCAGCAGCAATTAAACCCCTCTTGTACGTATGTATAAATATTGCAAATACTGCACCGCCTAAAACATCAAACGCCTCAACTGAAAATGATTTGCACTTTCTTAGATGTTGGTTAAAATAGCAACCATGGAGGAAAAAAAAAAGGTTTTCCACTGCTGGATGTGCTTCTTCTCTCTTGCTGATTCATTTTAACATGGTAAACAAGAGAGTATAAAAAGTCTGCTTTTTGAAGCTGTGGCATTGACATACAGACATGCATCAAGGAAAACTTAAAACAAAGTACAGCCAAGGTTGATGAGAGTGTCATTAGTTTTGCAGGAAGTGTTTGAAAACTGGACCTGATGATGGTGCTGGATGGAAAGTCAACAGACCGCCAAAGTAAGTACAGTTCATCCGGTGGGGAAACTGAATTTTCATGATGGCAAAGCCTGAGTATCTAACCTAAGAGGTATTAGAACATTTCAGGCTGGACCAAAGTGACGGTCTAACACCACTTCCCTTAAACCATGCAGCTAACATGGATAAAACCACGTTAGATTGACCTGATGTACTTTCTTGTACATGGTACGTTCCGGAGAAATTATGCGTCAACAATAGAGCTAGCACTCTCTTGCAGAACCACATGCCACCCGCTGTGATGACCATTATAGCTGAAATACCACTGTAATTAGCTGGATCTCTCTCTCAATCACTTTAAAGTCTAAACCTACCATTAACACTTAATCTACTGATGCTTGCTGTAATAGAACAAAGGCTAAATTGTCTATTTAAAAACCTCCGTAAGACAAACTGTGCAACTGGAAAAAGTCACATGGAGGATGGAATGTAATAACTGTAAAAAAGACACATGTAGACAGTGAGGATGACTTTAAGGCAACAGATGGAATAAGTACAACCAATCCTGCTGATCCTAAAGGATACTTACAGGCGGTCCCAGCCCTCCTGCGTCTCCTCTAACTCCACGTGCACCAGTTATTCCCTAATATAAAACACAAACAGAGAGCAAATGAATGGCTTTCCTCATATTAGCCGTGTTTTATACCATGTTGAATAAAGCGTCAAATGCATCAAGAGTCTACCTGAGGGCCTGCTGAGCCCAGAGGTCCAGTCATTCCTTCAGGCCCGGACTCCCCCTGGAGAGACGGAGGAAAAATGATCAATGCCCTTGTGATTTAAGTGATTTGATTCAAGCAGTGCACAGCAGGTAATGCACCCTATATAAAAAACAAAAGGCGTATTATAGGAAGTACAGTATATGCCAGGCGAGGCAGGGGTCCTCTCAAGAATCTTTCAATCAGGTTAATTAGATCACTGATTGGGCCCTCTAACTCTCTGCCATCAGCAGTTGTAATGTGTTTCCACAGTGGGCAGTCATTAAAGCCACACTCGTGACCTTGAGGAGAGAGCTACTCTGAGTTGTATTTTAACTGAGGTAGACCAATTTTCCCATTAAAAAGATTTTTCTGTTTTGCCTATCTGACATTTTTGGTGCGGTATGCAGTTAAACAGTAAAAAATTATGTGGTTTGTGTGTGTTTATCCTCCCTGAACGATATAAAGAACAAATAAAGATACAAATAAAATAAATAAAAAATAAAATGCATGCAGGAATAATCTGACTTTCAACTGTTCAGGGTTGATTGATTGATTGATTGATTGATTAAACCTGACAGTCATAAACTGTAAAAAGAGATCCAGAGAGATGAAGATGTGTTGTCGATAAATCATGACGATGACTCATTCATTTGACCACCAGTTCAATATCAATAAGTCATTCGATGTCAGCTAAAGGTAACCCCGGAGTTAAACCGAACAGTTATTAACAACATAGTGGGCATGTGCCAATTGTTACTGAAGGAAAACAATATCACCTTCTGGCCCTGAGGTCCATCTGGCCCCAGGGGTCCCCGAGCGCCTGTGACTCCCTGGACAAACAAACAGAAAAAGAAAAACACACTGACGTCAGAGTGGAGACGGAGGAAATGGTTACAGCAAAATGAACCTGTAAGATGGGTCAATACATGCCAATCCCAGCCGTGAACAGCTCAATAAAGGTTGAGGTTAAAGGCCGCTCAGAGCAGCTTGTCATCGAGGGAATCCATACATCCAGATAACAAACTCACCCGCAACCCTGGCAGACCTGCAGGTCCCACTTCACCCATCAGCCCCGGCTCACCCTGTTCAAGAGGATGAACGTGACAGTGGGATCAGTATCTACTCATCAATATGAATGGCCCATTTTTTTCCCCAATTTATGCTGCGGATGAAGTGAAATATGAAATATGAGAGATTTGTGCAAAGTGGAACTGATTACTGCGTTAACGCCGATCTAAATCATTTTGCTTCATTTCCTATGAAAATACATTTAAAATTGTGAGTCCCCAGATTTCAGGAATATTAAAGCCATGACACGTCCACGTAGATCTTCATTACTTCATTACTAGCATAAATCACACATAAAAAGACTCAAACAAAATAACCCTCGCTCACTGATTCCTACTGGAGACTTGAATCTTAAAAAACAGGTCATAAATACAGCAGACATTCACGACAAAAAAAAACTGGCTCAGTAATTTTTAAAACAGATAGGCACTGTAATTTTTACCAAACACGCTTTCCATCAAGTCTTAAAGTTTCTGAACATTGTGAGTGTGTTGTACTATTTTACTGCAACAAAAATACCAAACACACAAAACATTTGAGGAGAAACGAAAGTGCTCACCATCAGTCCAATGTGGCCTTTCTCCCCCTTTGGGCCCCTTTCGCCATTTTCTCCAAGGTCTCCCCAAGGACCCTCCCGACCAGACAGACCTAAAGGTCCCAGCTCACCCTACCGGCGAAAAAAAACAGTCTGATCAGAAACCACAAACATCGCTACGAGTCAAATAGACACAATCATTCCCCTCATTAGTGTGACCAGGATGAACTTCGACTCATCCTTCACCTGTTTGAACAAACTAAACTGAAGTGGAAAACTGACCTTGTCCCCTCTGGGTCCAGGATCTCCAGCTTCGCCAGGATGCCCAATATCACCCTGCAGGAGTTTAAAGGGATAGTTCAGAATTAGATGAGAAGGTTGATACCGTAAGTTGATACAGTGGAAAATAAGGCTGATTTTGATCTATTTAGTTTCTCTGTTTACTTTATCTTATCTTTTGTTGGCGTATTGCCACCATTTACTATTATTTACAACTACATTTTCTAGACACCTTTTGCGTTCAATGATAAACTGAAAATTGTGTTTAAGATGCCAATAAGTAGTTTAAAAAGCAATTACACACTCTAGTAGCACTCTGCTGGAATCCATAAACATGCTGTTTCCCGATGCGTCAAGGTAGAGGGTACGTTCTCAGGAACTCATCATTTCATCAAGCTGAGTTAGAAATTACAGGCCAAGGCGGCTCTCTGCTCGTCTTGTTATATAATCAACAACTGAAAACCCTCACAGGAGTCTGACTTAAGCACTGCCATCATCGCATTATCAAGGAAAATTTAATTTCACGGTTTATGTAACAGCGATGGCGGTTTAATGCTTTTCAAACCATTTTTAAACAAATTTCATGGAGCACCTGACAGACTGGCACAATCTGTAATGCTAACAGGAAATAAGAAAAAAAATACATACAACAACCACATCTGTTCACAAGACTGTTTGTCGTCTGATGTTTGTGTGATGCTATAAAGTAAACAGGCTGGAGGTAATGGTGATGTGATGAAGTCTTTAAATTCTTCATTGAATTGGAAAATCGCCTCCTGTGGAGCTGCTCTGACTTTTATGAGACAGTGGTTGGACACGTGTGAGAACGTCTGTATTCATTTAAAGTGAAGCTTCTCTGCACCTACCTCTTTACCAACTGGTCCAGGTGGTCCCTGCAAGCCCTTTGGGCCCTCAAGTCCTCTCTCTCCTGAAGGTCCTGGAGGGCCAAGTTTCCCGCAAGGCCCTATGTCCCCCTGTCAGGAAAATCAGATACAGTAATTGGCTGCAGGCTGATAGTCTTACGTACAAAACAAACAGTGATAAGCCGTTTTCTTAAGTTGTTTGTTAAACCAACAACCAATGACTTGAAGACTGAGGAATGACACTGCTGTGATCACTGACCTGATCTCCTTTCCGTCCAGGTGGGCCTTCAGCTCCTGTCAGACCAGGGAGACCCTGATGAGACAAAAGTCAAACAATCGTCAGCGTTTTGCAACCTACTGTGCTCAAAATGCTCTCTCTTCTTAATGTTAGGCTGAAGATATAATATGATCACCACTGATGCTTGTTTAGGTGAAGCTGTTAAGGTTTATGACCACATTTTATTTTCAGGTGATTAAAGATGATCCTCTTTTTGTTGGGAGTTTATCTGTTTAGTATTACAGTATTTTCTCTGCTCTTATTTCTATCAGGCAACTTTTTTTTCAAACAAAGTCACTGGTGGAGAAAGTAGGGCAGACTTTTTTTTTTTTTTTTTTTACATTTCATTTTCACTATAATACTAAACCAACCTGTTGTCCATCTTGTCCTGTGGGGCCAGCATCACCAGCCAGGCCAGGAAAACCCTGCAGGTTACAGCGTCAGTTCAGCAACAGGACGTACAGAACAGACACTCATATTAATGGTTCTTGTAGAAACTGTTGTTTACCTTATGCCCTTTTTCCCCCGCTGCTCCTAATAATCCATCAGCACCTTGTGGGCCCTGATGACATCCAATAAAAACACGGTCAAACGACTTTTTTGTGATAGGTTGCGACAGGTTTTCATACGCTTGTATTAAAATGGGAGTATTGATGGATTTCCATCTTTCTGGACCCTAACAAGTCTTAAATATATAAGTAAAAGCAGCAGTTGATGGTAGGTACCCACTCACTGGGATTCCTGCTGACCCCTGTGGTCCCTGAGGTCCTGGCGGCCCTTGGCTCCCCCTGGGCCCAGGTTTTCCAATTCCTCCATCAGCACCTGGGAGACCTGGAGGGCCCTAGAATAGAGACAGATCTTAAATTAAAGTGTCAGAATAATCTGATCTGACCTTTGTATTCTCCTGAGTGGAAAGTCTCACCCGGTGGTTTCACCTGTAATCTTTTCAGCGTTTGATTGCTGTGTGAAGTTTAGCAATTCCTCCGCCAGTTGTGACTCATGTCAGATGTAATAGGAGATGCATGTGTGCATGCAAACAAACAGACCAAGGCAGCCAGACGCACAGACTGGTAAATTATGTTTTTATGAATCAGTGGTCCACATTAGCAAGCACATTCAGACACTGACATCCTTCCTAATGCTGTGATGATTGGCTCATGAATTGTAAGTAATAAATTACCAACAGGTGCAAGAAGGATATCAGTGATAACCGATCAATAAAATCAATTTTTTTCATTCCGTTTTTAAGCAGTGGGCTTTAATGTATTTTACTTGAATGCATTTCTTTTGATTTAATCTTATTTATCAACTTGTATTCATAAATCATTGATGTTTCCTTTCACTGTGTATACAGCAATCAAAAGGAGCTTCAAGCACAAAGTCTGAATATAAACAGTCTTGAATTTAATAGATTTTTTTTTTTTGATGAACCCCCTTGCTGAGCTCTTCGTCTCTCCTCATGGCGAGTCAAATTATCAAACCAAAGCTCAAAGATGAGCATAAAGACAAAAATACAAACGCTAAGCCCTGTAACTCACAGTGTGGTGCCACGATGAGAATACAGTCCTGCAAACTAAAACTGCTCAACCTTGCTGTGAACGACAACTTACTGGTGGGCCCTGTATCCCTTTGGGTCCTTCATCTCCCAGCCGCCCCTGTGGGAAACAACAGAGTCACCATTTGATAAAGAAACTACAAATGGAAAGACATGTTCTGATGATTTCCTAGAGAATTTATTCTTTTTTTTGTCTACATACCAGCTTCAAAACCTCAAAGCTGCACAATGAGTCTGCAAACCTGTAGTGTTGCTTGGCATAAAGTCACGCGCTTGCTTTTCTCTCTATTTAGTCCTCACTGATTTAAGGCTCACACTTTCCTATATTTCTCTCACCTGAGGTCCCCGGGGTCCCTTCTCTCCGGGAGGACCTGGCAGACCCTGAAAAAAAAAAAGAAAAAAAGAAAAGCAGGCAAGTCAGAACATGCTAATCACAGTCACAAGTCACACCTTTGCCTGTCTTTTGTGTGAACTCACAAATTGAGATCACTTGTACCCATATATCTGAACTGTGATGGTTTGCATTGTGTTCGTCTGTTTTCTCTTCCTTTTTCCCAGCCTGTCTCTTATGTTTCCCTGGTTTGGTTTTCCTTCCGTCTTGTGTTTGTTATGTTACGTGCTCCATGTGTTCTCCTCGTCTCTCGTTGCCTGTGTCTTGTGTCAGGTTGTTCAGTGTGTTTAGGTTTCTTGTGTAGCTTGTGTCCTCCTTGTCGGCCGCGCCTTGTCTTGTGTTAGCTGTTTCCCGTCTCCTGTCTTTGACTTAGCCGCTCCAGTTTTGCTCATTTCCTGTCTTATTTTGTATTCCCTCCTCTCCTCACACGTCTGCACTTCCTGTCCTTGTGTCTTTTCCCTCTGGTTATTATGCTCCTCCCTTAGTGGTTTCACCTGTCCCCTGTTAGTCTCCTCACCTGTTTCCACTTCCCTGTCGCCCACAGTGTATATGTAACCCTCCTTTTCCTTTGTTCTTTGTCCTGTTGTCTGTGTTATTACCTGTCCTGTGTTCCTGCCTGCCTATTTGCTCCTGTCAGCCTTGTTCCTGTTTCCCTGTGTTAATAAAGAATCACTACATCTCCTCTGCCTGCCTTGTCATCCCAACATCCTCGTGGTCCCAACTCCACTTCGCCTTGCACCTACCTTGACATGAATATGTTTAGTAGCACATAAATGGAAAAACATTCATGTTCTGGAAACAGTGATGCCAGCAAATGTAATGAATGATACAGTGAAATGAAGTATAAATATAACTTCCTCCTTTTTCTGCGTGAAAAGGTTTGTTCTCCGCTTGCAGTATTGTGAATCTTTACAAAATGTACCTTACGCTGTTCATTATCTACTCAGCTCTTTATAGTTACCTGTGGACATTCACAGGTTACAATTAAGCACAGATTAAGGGGTTTCCCTGTAAACAAACACATTTATGTCTGACTGCTGCAATTTGATACACAAGACAAAAAGGGG
>JAOXYL010000042.1:7045311-7059940 GCA_028564955.1 Terapon puta
TTTGTGCCCTGAATGATGAAATATAAAATCAGCCAAGCTTATCTCCTTTTTTCACCTTGGTTCTCCTGCTTAAAAGACTATGTAACACAGCCTTATGCAGCAAATACTATGCTACACTGTCGGTTCATAACCATGCAATTAGGTTTATTTCTCTTCTTGCTTGTGTTGAGAAAAGTGTCCTAAATACTTAAAAATTCTTCTAAATACTAGTAATAATAATAATAATAATACAAAAACATAATATTTTCTTGGATGATTGTCAGAAACATCCATTATACACAGTGATTGTAGTAAATCAGTGTTTATGCTGAACCACAGTGATGTATCCCGTACCTCAGTGCCTTTGGGGCCAGGCTGCCCTTTGATGCCTGGGAAACCTGCAAAGCCAGTGGGGCCCCTCTCTCCCTGGGGACCACTAATACCTGCTGCCCCTTGAATACCCTGAGATAAAATCAGAAATAAACATTTTCTCACTATGAAAGGTCACACAGACATTTCTGAATCCAACTGCACATTAAATGCTAAAGGACTAGTTGGGTTTTTTTTGTTTAGTTTTTGGGAAATATGCTGATTTGCTTTTTACTTAATGCAAAATTATTCTGCAACATTCAGGTAGCTTATAGTGTAAAACACCCTGCTCTTTTGCTAAGCAAAGCTAACTAATTGTTGTGCTCTCAACAAAGCAAATGAATGTATTTCCCCAAATGTTACTGCTTTAATTAACTCTATGACATTGACATTATTATCATCTTATTCTCTCTGTTATAAAACATTCAATCATTGTCTCCTACTTTGTCCCCTTTAGGTCCTGGGTCACCCTTGTCCCCATCTGGCCCCCTGTTGCCCTGTTAAGAAGAAAATGGTCAAAGGGAGGTTCTGACAAAGTTGTTTGGTAGCAAATAAATTTACAGATATATAATGATCACCTACCGCTACTCCTGGAAAACCCATAGGACCCTTTGCCCCTGGTGCACCCTGTAAATAATTGCAAAAGTGAAGACCGCATTCAATACTGAATGGAAATCATTTTGAAGGACTTGTAGTGGAATAAAACAGGTGCAGACTAAATAGCTGCACTGACACACAATAACCAGCAGGTGGCAGTGTGAGGCTGCAGTACGTCATGCAGTGTGCTCGTACAGATCAATAAAAAATGTATTTACAGTGCGTCAGTGCGAGTTATTTGCCATAGCTGCAGTGGTGACACACGTTACACGATCACTCATCAAACCTTGTAGACAGCTGGGGCTGAATCCAACATTCCCGCCTGCTCGTAACACTCCTCCATACATCTAGTCTGTTCATGCAATGTGTGTACCTACGTGTGTTTGACTGTAATGTGATGATGTAATACCTTAGAGAATAATGTTCAAGTGCAACTCACCATGGGCCCCTCAAAGCCAGGATCCCCCCGGGCGCCCATGGGCCCCACAGGCCCCTGATATGAAAACGAAAACAACACAAAAGGGGAAACAAGGATAAGAGACTGTAGTTTTTTTCTTAGAAGGTCAGATATACATCATAAACTGCCTGTACATCATCATCATGCATGTTAACCTTATCTATAGCATGAACGACCAGTACAACTACAGCTCTTTCCTTATGTTTCTCAAAAATCAGTCTGCTCCATTTACTATAGCATTTACTTTCGTTCCTTAATCTTTGACAACTGGACATATGCTAAGATGAAATGTACATTTTTTTTTGTTTGTTGTCACCACATGACTAGTCAGACAAGCATGAACTGATGAGGCCTCTTGGATGAGAGGTGAAACGTCTTCAAAGACATATAACCAAGTCCAGTTGCGTTCGATTTAATTTGCCCTGAGACAACCATGACCTGAATGAATGAGAATATCCACAGACTTGTCACCACATGAAATTCATTCACTTCCCTCGATCATGCATGGGGCCATACCTCAAGTATAATCTAGCAGTTCAGCTATTCTTATTGCACTTCTTACATACAGCTGAAACATACTAGTTTAGAATGATAAACAGGGACACTTCCTGCCAGACGTGCTCAGCCCTGAAGAACCAGACAAGTGTGACCTCACAAATCTGGCCTCTCTCTCAAGCAACGTCCACCTGCCATAACAGCAGAGATCATGCATCTAAAGTTGATTCCTTTGCCTGTTGTTTGGATTCCTTTTATGACCGTAACAAATTACTAGAAATCTAAAAAACAGACTTGGTTGATACATTTCAAACATGACCTTATGATTGAGAGCTGTGCAGTGATTGTGGACTGGAGTTTGACTCCAAGGTTTCTACAAGTGAAAAATACTAAAATGGAAAATTAAAATAAAGCTGTCAAAAAACTAATTTAATCCAACAAACTTACAGACTGTCCTTTAGGTCCAGGAGCGCCAGTCAGTCCTGGATGTCCCTGTTAAGATATATAGATTAATGTTTACTTCCTTTTCTGGCTTTGAAATGAATGAAGCAGCACCCAGCGTGTCAAAAGTCTCCATTCACTGATTAACTGCACTCACCTGGGGTCCTCTGAGCCCTGGAGGTCCCATCTGTCCCTCTAAACCGGGAGGTCCCTGGTGGTAAGAAAAAGGAAGTTAATGCATTTTCTGCCAAACAAGGTCTCTAAACACGTCCAGCAAGTTGAATAACTGCAGCATATATAACCAAACAAAACATATACCTGTGGGCCTTTGGGACCAGGACTGCCTGCAGGTCCCATGTCCCCCTGAAAGAAACAATAAACCATTTATACAGAGACGAAGTGACCTGCAAACTACACTCGAACACTCAGTTTGATGTTGGTAAAACTTAAAATCAGTACAATGACATTTGCTCCATTTCGAATTTTACACATCGTATCTTTTACTCCGTCTACGACAATTTGTAAAATCCATCAATCATTTAAGTAAAATCAAGTAAAAGTTTCTAGTTCTAGAATCTGAAATGTAATCATCAGCTGCTTTCACTGTCTTAAACCTCTTTAAAGTCAACAGATTTGGGGTTTGTGTTGGCTGGGCAAAGCAAGCAATCTGAGGGTGGAACCAACCTTTGGTCGCTGGAAATTTTTAGTGGGATGGTTTTCTCTATTTTTATATATCTAACTGTGTGACAAATAATCAGTGAACTGACAGTGGTAATTATTCACAGCCCCTAAAATAGAATATTACTGAGTATTAATGAATACTTGTGGTGTGGTCTTACCCTTGATCCATTAACTCCTTGTGCGCCAACTTGCCCTGTAAAACCTGCTGCGCCCTGAGACACACACACAGAGTTATATGCATGTTCAAAATTAGCACAAAAAGACAGATATGATTCCATTTTATCTGTCTGCTTACCATTGGGCCAGGCAGACCTGGAGGGCCATCCAGTCCCCTCTCTCCCTAGTAAAAAGTTTATGATATTATAAATGATGCACTGTCCTACACTTTGTCCACAACAAATACTACTAAATCATAACAAATAATTCACAAAAAAAGAGCAACTCACCAATATAGTTTATATGAAAGCAAACACAGCCTGTCTTCAGTTATATCATTAAGACAATTGGGACAACTGAAGAAATGCTTCTTGCTTAAAGCATGTTGCAATCGCCTTGATTCTCCTTTATTCCCCTGCACAAGCTTTCTGAGGAGCTGAACCATTTTGAATATGGCCGATATAAAAATACAAAAGCCATTCAACTGAATTCTCCGTTCTTGTTTAACTAATCTTTTTAATGTCTAAGTCGCCACATGGCAATAAGTTGTAAAAGAGAGTGGAAGACATGATAACCAAACAGAAAAGTGAAACAGTCTGGCTACTTTGCTTCCAAAAAGCTTAAGAACAACATATTAGAGTCAAACGTCACGTCACTCACATCAGGTCCCTGGGGCCCCTCTGGCCCGTGGCCCCCTCGGGTGCCCTGAGGCCCCTAAAGGGAAGATTCACATGTTAAGTGTCAACTTACGAATGAATTTACCTTTGAAATACATAAGAAACACTGCATTCAAGGTGAGGATTAATCAAACAGATTACTTCTGACTGGTCAGAGTGCCTGTGCTAATACTACGAGGCAGAGAATCTGATTTCATGCCAAATACAATCAAAGTAAACCAAGAATAGACTGAAGAGAAAATCGGAGTCACTGCCTTGCTGCTCAGGACTCAAAGTTCAAAGAGGAACTGGATTAGGGATTAAAAAGGATTCAGCAGCGCGTGTCTTCCTTTCACAAAAGCAAATTGTTGTTATGCTCTTGTTCTTTCAATGCAGTTGGACGTGTAAGAAATGTATTACACAAGGATGGCTGTTCCTGTCATTCTTGTTGTTTTAAATGGATCCTGCAATGTGCTGGCATCTTGTCCAGCAGATTGGACATGAAATTTCCTAATGTATAAGCAGCTTAGCGTCACAGATAAAGTAGAAATGCTCTCGGCTTATGAACTGCCTACTTTCTTTGCAAGGGTTATTAATATAATGTCAAAATCTCTGCAGAAATTCCTGGTTTGTTTCATGTACAAGAAGGAACAGAACTAAACAGGGAAAGTGCAAAACTAAACAGGGTCCACTCACTGGTGGTCCGACAAGTCCAGGTGGGCCCGGTAAACCATCTGAGCCCTAAAAAAAAAGCATATTGTTAAAAGAAAAGATATATGGCTATCTGGCATTTCATTTTTAAAACAATAAACATCTTTGTACCTCATGAAAAAAATCTTCAGGTGAGGAAAAAGCTTTTTGTTAAGTCAGATTCTTTTTTGAATATTTTAAATGGTTGATTAAATTGCAACAATGTTTACCTTCTCACCAGGTTCACCAATTTCCCCTCTTGGACCACAAAGACCAACGAGACCCTGCAGAGATGGAGAGAAATAACATAATCCACGGTATGATCCTGCGTATACAGGCATTCATTTATCTAAAATGAAACTATACATGAACATACATGAGAAAAGTTCTTATGCTAATAAGGGATCACAACGGCAACCGAATGGACGATAAGTTGTCAACGTAGCTTCAGTGCTCCTCAGTCTGCAGGTCAAGTTCAAACATCTGTATATACTGTAAAATATGAATGATTGAAACTGACCAGTTTCTGCCCTCAAAAGTCTAATGAGCCTGACATGGACTGGTTGTGTTTACTTCAGTCTGATCCACTTACAGGTTGGCTTTCAACTAAGATCACTGACGATACGACATCGATCTCAAGTGATCAGAAATTACTGCAGAATAAAAAGCGAAAGCTGAGAGAGAAAAATCATAAATGAGTGTGAGCATGAGAGGGATTGAGAACTCTAATCTTATCACTTATGAGTCTGTGGCCATGCAGCCTCAAATGTCGACCTGCAGACCAGTAGTTACTATTACTACTTGTAATGTTCTGAATGAGTAAGCAATAATAGTATTAGTAATCAGTGTTCTCTCAAAGCCTTTGTCTTTAATATCCCTATCACTTGAGCTAATTCTTTGTGGCTTTCAGCCCTGAAAAATTTCTGTTTTACTGTGTTTGTTCATTCTTGCCACTTTTATGTTGTCTTCCAGCTGCCACCTGTTTTCATCAAAAAGTATTGCCAGCATGCTCTGTAGCTCTGCTCTGTGGGACAACTGTTACTCACTCAACAGCTCTGCCATTAATAGTTCACCAGATGAGACCTTAATGGGCTGAATTTGGACTCTCAATCGTATTTGGAATAGATGTCACATGTAAAACATTAAATAAATGACTATGTCAGCAGAAAGGGATCATTCATTCGCGAGTATACAGTATGACTTCTTGGCTCCAATTTCAACAACAATAAGGTGTAAGTCTATAGTGGGCTAACTGATTTTCTTTACAAAGGCAGGTGTGTGGGTTTATTCCTCACCTCGTCGCCTTTTTCTCCTTTGGACCCTCGCTCTCCCCTGTATCCCCACAGACCCTGGAGTTAAACAAGGACAAGGTGACAAAATGTCGAAATGTGCACACTGTAACACACTCACACATGCACCATTAGTGTGGAGTTTAAATGCATAAATGTATATAATGTAAAGAATGCACCCACTGGTGGCCCCGGAGTACCAGGTGACCCAGGCTGACCATCTTCTCCATTTTCCCCGTCTCTCCCTGGAGCGCCTTCTCGTCCTGGTGGGCCCCTGTGACCACGCTCACCCTGTGGGATGAGATAAAACCTGTTTGTTAATAAAAACCACATAGTGTGATCATAATAGTCCACAGCAGCAGAGAGCTTTACACTGCTCCATTATACATTGTGAGTTTGTGCTGCAAAGACGCTGACCCTCTCCACCACTCAGTGGAGCCATTCATCACACAGACAAGGCATCACCCGCAAAACAACACACTGTCTACAAGATTGTGGCCTGCAATAACTCTGCCCAAAGACAGGTGGAAAACATGTACATCTTCACAGTGAATGGCTAAACCACCTGTGCTGGTGGTGGACAGCGTTATATTTTAAGGTGCAGAGGATGATGGATGCAGTTTAACACATGCAGAGACTGGCAAGATAAATGAGCTCAGTTATTACACTTTTATCTAAGTAGAGCTCTTTTCAAGAACAACCTTTTACACACTCATGCATTTACACAGCAGATATTCTACTCATTATTTCTGAAGAACACAAGTTGATAAGACGGAGAGCTTGTTTTGTCAGTGAAAAGCCCAAAGTTATTCAAGCTGCACTTGCATAAATCAGAGAAAAAACAGCAAGTGCCAACTTTTGAGAAGCTCGTAATCAATTTGGCAGTTTGGCTTCCCAGATTGATTCCATGTTAATTGAAGCAATCAAAATAGTTGCTGAATAAGTGTTTGCTTGCTCAATCACCTCAGGGGGAGAAATGAAGGAGGGGAAAGTGCTTGTCTTTAACTTTCATTCTCTCAGCTTCAACACCCAGATCTATTCTGCTGGTTCATGACTAATTTTATTATTGCCTAGCCCACTAGTTTTCAGCATTTGACTCCCTAAAAGATTACCATTGTACATACGTATTTTTTGAGTTGTGAATACTTTTTTCCCCACTGACATTGATAATTGTATCATTGAAGACCAGTAAAACCATCTTATGAAAAGCAGAGATCAGAGAGAGAAAATAAGATTTTAAAAAATGCTGTGTGACAAAAATACTTTTTTTCTGATTTGCTTTTCTGTCTTTGCAAACCCTAATTTACAATACCCTGTGACCCACTTGTGTGGGTTTCAAAGCCTCAGGTTGGAAACCACTTGGTCTGCACCACAGAGGCAAACCTGAAAACTATTACATGCATACAACATTCATTACATCAGAGCTGACAGGCAATGAGGTGACATCACTTCAAGCTATTTCTGCACAAAGAAAAGTGTGCTTTCATTCATGTCAGCTATACAGCGACTCAAACACAAAAAGTGCAGACAGTGTATCTATATTCTCCAATATGCAGGACCTAAACAGAGCAGACATGTTCATGCGATTGAATGCGATCCCAAACCACACTGTTTGGTCCTCAGTACCAACAACCAACCAGTGCATGACAAGATGCTCACAGTTTCCATATAGACACAGTGGACTTCCAGGACATGTTTATGCATTTGAGATTATTTTTGAGATTGACTTAATTTACCTTTAGCATGAAGTCAAACCTTTTTTTATGTGACTCTGCACTCAGTAACAAGAAGGGAGGTGTCAGTGAGAGATTGAAACTTGTGAAATAACACAGGATAAACTGAGAAAACTGGATCAGTTATGCCTTGTTATAATCAGATTTAGAAAAGAATATGGAACTTCTTAATTTGGCAATAAAAATACTTTCATTGCTTATTCTTTCAATATGAGAAAGGTTACATCATTGGGAGTTTCATGTGCAGAGGGTTTCCAAACACCCACTCCCTTTAACCACACTCACTCTGCTCCACCAGATATGTTACGCTGCATTTAACTTAACATTCGACTGTTATACTCCCACTGGTGGGTCTATTTTTACAAACTCGTGTTATGAAAAATTGCTGTTAAATCCCACAAAAATTCATTTCAAACTTTGATCAGCATTCCAAAGTTTTTAATGACGCCACATATGTCAGATTCAATCAAGGGCAAATGAACGTGAAATTATACCTAAAATATCTACAATATTTCTATTTTGAAGTGATGGTACAGCGATGAAACTTTCACAAACTGTATGCATGATTAAACTTAAAGTAATAGTTACACTTATGACAAACCCAATATATTCTGAACATAGACACAACAGGCAGCCATCTACAACACCAAATTGTGATTTTCTGGATCTCGAAAGAGAGATTTTAGCAAGTGTGAGAATCACAGCTTGAAACATGCAAGAAAAAAACGACAACTCTGAGACAGATTGATAAAGTCATTTCTGGATCAGGAAGTGACGGTTTGGATGCTTACCATCTCTCCTGGCATCCCTGGTTGTCCTCGGACCCCGGGTTCACCCGGTGGCCCCTGAGAGAGATCAGGAACAAAATAAGTGACTCAACAGCTCAGAGTTAATCAATGTATCAAGATATTTTTAAATGCAATATGTTCACTGTCTATCATTTGCATTTGAATGGAGCTTGTCTCTAACCTGTATGCCGGGCCGGCCCATCTCTCCAGGTGGTCCTTCGGGGCCTTCTTTAGTCTGCAAGCTCACAGAGAAGAAACCAGCCTCAGGTCAGCAGGAACCAACAAAGCAAGTAAATCCCAACAGAGGAAGGATATGAATCGTCACAGCATACTTACAGGCCAACCGGCACGAAGTAGCTGGTAGAAATTGGTTTGCTACAGAGGGAATGGAAACATATGCCAAGAGTTAAAAAGCCAGAAATACAAAGATTAATGACAGAAAATTACATAAAAGGCAATAAAAATGTACGTGGATGACACCCATTCTCATTCGTGAACAGAAACTCCAATTCCTCAACGGCTAAAACGCTATCCCTGCCTTATCGCTGACCCTCACTCATGGAAGTACATGACTGACCTCTGGAGATTGTCCACATAAAGTTCAAAGCGCATACAGTAACAAAGCGCCCTCACAAACTGCTAACAGACTTTTATTTCAGCCATCTTGTCTCAATAACAAAACTTGCAGTTCTCCATCATGCTGACAGCATGCAGCTGTGACCACTGCCGAGAGATTAAACAGATGAGGACAGAGCATCAGCTTGCACGCACCATAACTGCAGGGTCAAAGGTTTTACAGATAGCCCTGGGATCCGTGTCTGGGGAAGGTGGATTAGCCACAGAGAACATTTGATGCCCGCTGTGTCATTCAGGTATTTGACGGCCAATTACTCAAGAGCTTAATAGGAGGAAGAGCAAGGAAAAGCCATCTTGTCTGGGGACGTCCACTGCAAAGATGCTTAAAAGGAACACGAGGAAAAGTGCTAGCTTACAAGGATTTAGATGAAAAGATAGTATCAGTTTCCCCTCTCTGCACTCAGTAGTGAGATCGATCCAGGATGTGTTTAGCCTCACTTAGCATGTAAATGCAAGCAGGTCGAAACAGTTATCCTCCCCCAACAGAACAAGAATACATCTTCCAGAATCATCTTCTTTTATGTTAGATCTTGTTGGATACTGGATACAGTTTTAAAATCACAGTCCCCCAGTTTATGTTTTACATACACAAGAAACAAGATGTAATTGTGTCGGCTTTAACATTGCTGGAAAGCTCTCCTTTTTGTATCAAGTGTTTATATCCAGCTTGTCTAAACCTGCCCCTGTCAAACATCACCCGCTGAATGACTACGTAATGTAACTGACTGAGGGGCCCTCTCTTAATTCAGTCATTACCACAGAGGCTTTATCAAGGTATTTTACAGATGAGAAAAAATCACAACTTTTACACACACAGACCACAAGGTTGGATGCATTTTTGTCAATTATCCAATGAGAAGTGGGCACAGAAAAGGGAGGCCTTAGGATGCTGTACTTCCAACACTGAAATTTCAAAATAAAACCTGATAAAACCAGCAGAAAAAGCTACAACTCAGTCAAACTCAGTCTAAATAAAAGACAGCATAAATTGTGGTAACCATCTTGCCTGAAAGGCAGCCCATTCCTCTGCTGTGTTCTTCCACAGGTAGAGGGTTGGTAAACCCGGCGGTCCAGGAGGTCCTGGCTCCCCCTGTCTTCCTGGTCTCCCTTCAGGGCCCATCTTACCCTGTGAGAGATGAAATGGAAGTAGTACCTTTATGCAAGACTAATCAATTTATATGGAATACTTGTACAGTCTTGTTTGTTAACATTTCATCATAGAAATGATTTGATGCAGCACTGGAGCTCTGACATAAATAATCACCACATGGACTTAATGGAGGAAAGGACAGGAGTTTATAGCAGTAGGTATTAAAATGTCTAAAGTGAAACTAAGCTTTGCTATTTCACAGGTGTAGGGGTGCACTAAAATCCTGAAGAGTCAAGTGGACAAACTCCATCATAAACACATCATCATACAGGAGGCTATTATATCATAAAAAAGCTTCTCTTACCATATCACCTTTAAACCCAGTCAGGCCAAGCTCACCAGGACAGCCCTGTAAAAACAATAACAACCCTCAATAAAACACCTCAGCTGACAAAAAAACTGTGTGGAAAAAAGCTCCCTCCATGGCACAAAACAGTACTTCAAATACATCAAATAGCCACTAGTAAACCAAACTCACACTGTAAGTCAGTTTTGTCTTCAACTATTCATTTCAGAAATGTAAAACTAAAGGACTATTACTTCTTAGAAGCAATAAACATGTGACATAAGAGACAAGGAAAGCACCAGATCATTGTTAAATCTCCCATTTTGTGGCCTATTTCACAGCCTTTTGAAAAGCAAAAGACTCATTTTCAGGGTTCACTCTGAACACCTCTAATGCCAATAAAACAGATTTGATGGCTTAAACAGTATTTGGAAATTCAGTAATTGTATGTTTAAGCTGCTTGGAACAGTGTGGACCCAGCATGCACTGTGTCCTTTTAAGTGAAACCTCCTTCAGGATCTAGACAAATATATCTTTTCTATGGCATTTCATGAAGTCTGAAAGGAGATCGATACAAACTTCTTTCAGTTTTGGCAATACTCCTGCCCATGTGCAATGGCATTTTGTCAATTTTACACAGTTTGTTTGATTTCATTTAACTTAAATCATTTAATTTATCAGTTACATTAAGCAGAAGTATTGTTGCTTTTGTATTACACTGATCTGAACACTGGGTCAATACAGCCAGCTAATTAGAGAAGAGCATTTTCAGCGGGCCACACATTCTTATGAACCTCCTTAAAACACCTACTTCCAACTAAAACATCAATTCTTGACACAATACCTGTAGAGGCTTATATTACAGGCTGACAAACACTACGAAAAGCTAAGCAAGCAAGACGTGACATGCAGCACAAGGGAGGAGAGGACTATATGCCAAGTCTTCATGCTCCCCACAGCCGTCTTCAATCACACTAATCGTACTGACTGATCTTGTGGATTTTATGGCAGCGTGAGCCCAGAGACCGGCCCAGACATGACCAGATGTTAAGTCTGGTTCTGGTTCTGTCTGCCCTGCAATCCCTGTGATGACCCACCTCTTACACCAGGTAAACCTTTCGACTGGCCAGTGTAAAAAAGACTTTGACAAAGTGTTGAGACTCCTCAGTGCGCTTCCCTTAGTGCTCAGATCGCAGCATCAAAAGACATGTGGATCAACATATGTTCGAGCAGCGTAGCTTCCTCTGATCAAATTCATATGGCAGCTGATGGAGAACAGCTCTTGTAAGCTGTAAAGCATAAACAGACGTCACACTTTCTTAATTCTCAAGGCTTGCCCTAACTTTTCTTTCACATTCGCCAACACATAGCTCTGATATGATATCAAATGTATTGTAAAACCAGTGAGAAACAACCCTGTGCCTTTGTTATCAGTATCCAAGAAACTGCAGTAAAACATACTACAAAAAGAGTTATGTCTTTTCATTGTGCAGTTAACATTAGGCAGAAAAACCTAAAAAAGACTTGGGGAAAAACAGAAGGACTACACTTGGATCCATATATTAAGACTAAAACAGGGATATGAAAGCAACAAAAAGGCCATTGGACCACTCACCTCCAGCCCTGGGGGACCCATTCGGCCTGGCGGTCCTCTCTGTAGCCGGTACCTTTTGCCATCAGAGCCCATGACCAGGTCTCTGTCTCTAGATACAATGGTCACAATGGTAGCGTGCTCCTTGTCTTGTTTTCCATTCTGCTCCAACCTACGATCAGCTGTGCCTACTGCCTTTGTAGATGAACCAGCAATAGTGATCTGAGGCTTTGGTGAAACAGACCTGGACCTTTCATCCATCTCCTCCCTTAGTTTGTTGGATTCTGTGGATGTTCTAGGATCTGAAGGGAGTAGAGGAAATCCCACTGAGGGCTTCTTGGTGACACTTCCTACGTCCAGGTCAACAATGTCATCAGATGGCTTTCCGGGGAACAGTGACGAAGTCCTTCCACTGGAGTCTTTCTTTTTGTCTGTGGTTATGTTATCCTCCAATAGTTTTGAGGATATTTCAGGTTTGCCCTTCTGGCTTCCCTTCAGTCCATTTCTGGAGGGCTTCCACTGAGGGTTAACTTGTCCGCCGCTTTGTATGAATGGATCCAACAAGTCAGTGTCCTCGTCCACAACAAAGACATCCCCACGACCTACTGAACCTTTCCGATTGGATCCTGAAGGTACCGTCCCGTCCCCTCGAGAACTCCCTCGGCGCAGGAAAAGATTCTGTTAAGAAATAAAATAGGAATTACGGATGAATCAAAACTAGGCTTTGAGATATTTTGACTGTGGTTTTCTACTTTATGTCATGTTACGATTTCAGTAATTTGATACAGTATTTATGTTTTACTGTGTGAAGGGCAACTGAAATTTCTCAAAAACTTATACAATTATTCCAGTTTTTAATTTCCTAACAACTCAGATAAACCAATGTGGCATGGTTATTTTTGATTTGTTGAATTTAGATGTAGTATAATTTGGGGGACATATTCAGCCTCAAGAGGGAATGCTTACAATAAAAATGTTGTAGAAACACCATTACTATTTAATGGGAATTTGTCTTTTCTGACCATCAGAAAAAAGATTTCACTGCTGGCCTGAGTTGCCTTCTTGAAAACTGTCAACTCCTCACTGACATCTGGCATGACTTTGTCTTCAAGTCAATTAGTTTCTCATCTAGTCAAGACAGTTACCCCAGACCCGTCTGCCATGAAAAAGTTCACATCACTACTGATTTAGTATTGTTTCTTTCCAAAACACGTGCTGTCTCTAATTAACATTTCCGTGGTTCTCACTGAGTTGCCTGTTGGAGCCAAACCACTGCAAATATGTTTACTGTTAGCACATCAACTCTCCACGCTGCTGGAGCCCAATTTTATCTTTGACCTTTATTATCATAGGTAAGGGGTCACATTTGTTATTTTAATATTGAATTATTTCAATGGCTGTTACTTGTTTGGTCCCAGGTTAATTCAATCCAACAGCTGTCTATGACCCTTCTACATCTTGTTTCCCTTCGGATGAAACAGCTAATCTGGAGTTTCTGTCATTGGAATAAAACTGACTTGCAATAAAACGGTTCTATAATTGTTCTGACTGTAAATCTGTTTGATTAAGAACATCAGCTGCCACAATGTGAATTCATTATTATTGACTCTCATGAAATCCCAGCCACTTAAAAGGAAATCTTCCAAAACAAACACAGTTAAAGTTATGGTCTGTCCAGAGGTGACAGGAAAAACACCACAACCTGGGCATTTCCCTTGCTTGCCATATACATTATGTATGCACGCAGACACATGCACGCAGACACATGCACACACACACACGCACACACACACACAAACATAACATCAGAAAGTTGGGCCTCAGGGAACAGTGGCGCAGTGAGAGAGGCCTTTCAGGGGAAGGCACCAAGGGCTGTAAATTTTGTTTGATGACCCTAATGGGCTGAAATGGAGAGCACTAAAGTGGAGCTGAGAGGCATATGGAGAGCAGGAGGACAAGAGGAGGAGAGGGAAGCAGAAGAGTGCACGCAGAGATTTTTTCCTAGAAGAGTGGAGCAGCCTTGTACCTTTTTACAATACAATAATACAATAAGACATACATACAGGTGAAATATGCTGCTATGCATAGCTCATAGTCATAACATAACAATTAGCCAGTAATTATTAACCTATTACCATAACACATTGCATGCAGAAATAATTTGTTTAAGTACCTTCACCTCAAGACAAAGTGGTATAATTTGGTACTCTAACTGCTTTGTATTAAGTCTCAAGGGCCTCCATTATTTATATGTTATAGTACATCTGAGAAACATTTACTTAATAAAGCATTTTCTGTACTTCAGCAGCAGTGCCAAACATTTTACCATTTTAGCTATGCAGGTATGGTAGAAATATCAGGCTGTCTGTCACTGGTTAAACGCTGATTCAGAGTAATTATCTTTACAACTATGAATTGGATTGCTGTGAAAAAAGTATCCATGATGGATAGTTGAGAAATCTTAATTTGGTGATTTGGTGTTATTATGAGTAGTGCTGTCATTTTAACGCGTTAATTCGATTAATTAATTACGCCGCATTTTAATGCGTTAAAAAAAATAACGCAATTAATTATGACGTATTAACGGTGGCGAGCCAATGCTTGCGCATTTGAATTTTGGCCAATTAAAGGACCC
>JAOXYL010000042.1:7063097-7074481 GCA_028564955.1 Terapon puta
ACTGTGTCCTTCCATCAGCGCAAGTCTCCTCAGGAGTCTGTCTGCATGTGTAGCTGACAGATCCTCTGTTATGAGCAATGAGAAATCTGTGGAGGCCTCACAGCAAGTGCTGCAGGCTAGTGCGCTATCATCAACACACACATGCTCACACACAGACAATGAACACTTGCTCCCACAAAGGGCTAATCAAACGGCAAGGTCCGTAAATCTAACCCAAGACACAGGTATGCAGACGCTGTCAGACTGGCTGGGTCTTGCAAGCAGCAGTAGGCAATCTGGCTTGGAAAAATGCAGGATGACAGTGGTCTGATGTTTCAGGAGCATGGACGGGAATGTTCTGCACATGGCAGAGTCTGTGTGATATATACTGAAGAATGTGAAAAATCATATTTTTCTATTACAACTATGTATGTTGCAAATAAAAAATATAGTGAGATGTATGTGTGTGTATTCCTGCCTGTTAATACCAACAACACATAACAGCACTGTTTGAGGTGATGTGTACAAGTCTTAGTGTGTCAAATCACTATAAACATGCACATTAATACAAGCAAATACATATAACGATGTGTCTGGATGTCTTTCTGTGAGCTCATTAACGTTGCCATATTCATAAGAGTGAGTGTGTGACTTTCTATTGTGTTTCCTGTGTTGCTCAATAGCTCAGCAGGTTGAGTGCGGCATTAACATCACCATCACTGGGGATTTTATTCCCAGCAGGACCACCCATGTTAGAAATGCCACTGTTTGTTCAGATCAAAGCATCCACCAAATCACTGGTGGTGGTCCTGGGATATAAGATCATAAAGCATGCTGGAGGTACAGAGGAAAGGTCATGACATTTTTAAACAATGAAACTGCTCTGCAACCTAGCTAGCTTCCAATGGAGGTAAGAGCATACATTGCCATTGCAGGCTTCTTATCATTTTCACACAAGGTAACATAATTGAATGACTGTTGAAAGAAAAACGCCAATACTTGACTGTCATTCTATATGATAGATTAACACTAATAGTGCTGACGTATCTGTGCATGACATCACCCACAGGAGATTATTCAGGCTGATTCAAAATTGAAAACTACAGCAGGTGCAACCTTGAACTTTAAACATCAAAGTAAAATCCTCTGGAGGTGTAATTGCAGGAGTGTTAATCACACAAAAATCCATTCTGAGGGAAGAAAAACATCCTCTTCCCAGTAAAATCAATGAAAGCACTGCCACATTGTGTGCAGAACAATGGTCTGCAGAAGATTATAGCCCCCCTTTACCTCAGAGCAGAGCAAAAAAAATGGGAACATTTACAGAGAGAGGGTTACACCAGGACGTACCTTTCCGTTTCGTCGCTTTTGGCCTTGCACGGGCAATCCATCTAAATCCAGCAACAGGCATCCCAGCAGTAAGTACCATCCAACATGGTAGAGCATGACTGCAGGAGACACTGCAGGTCTGTCTGCACTCTCTTCACATTGCACCCACAGGCAGACCTCTGCACAGGAGGCTGATCCAGCTCCCAGCAGACACACCCACACACCTACTGGGTACACACCCAACACAACCATATATACTGTATAAACAACACATCTCATCTGGGTGGCCTCAGTAAACGCTGTGAGGAATAGAAAACTTAATAAAGGAAACAGAGGCTAAGTCTAATGTAGTCGAATGAGACGTTCTATTTTCAAAACAACCAAAAGTCTTTTAAGTAATAAATATATTCTATTACTTTTGCCCACAAACAGTCAAAACATGCATAGAGCATTAAATCCTCAACATCCACAACCAAACTAGATTGAGGGTGAAAGCGAACATCTGATCACACTGAGGTATTGGCACAACACGCTGACCGCAGCATCATGGGCAACCAAAAACGAGTGAATAACGGCTCCTTCCAACTGAGGGAGGCAGAACGAAGGAAAAGAGGGATGGCGTGAGGGAATCCCCGCCGCTTTAACACATGGATGGATTCTGGTCAAAGGGAGCCTGCACACTCAGCTAGACCCTAAAAAGAAAAAGGAAAATCTCTGGAGGGGGGGAATCGAAGGAGGGTAAAACCGCAGTGCCCAGATTCAGCGGAGAAACCGCAGCTGAGAGAACATTTGGAGGGAGGGGGGAGAAATATTCACCAAAGATTCTCTGAGGTTGGCTTGATTTACACGACCTCCTCAGCATGAAAGTGGAGAATGGCGGGGCAGCTCCCTGTCACAGGAAGCATTACTTCATGTCTATTAGGAACAAAAGACGAGGTGGTCTTGCATAAACAGCAATATAAATAAACGAGAGCAGAGGGAGGTTGATTCGGGGTGAACAGAGCCTCCAGTGGCGTTTTAAAACTGCAGGGCAGATGTGCAAGGGGAAATCAATGATCTCTTTTTAATTCTAAACAACTTCCCGGCACATCTTCGCCCTGCCCGCCACATAATGGCTTCCAGAGGTGTCCGCCGTCTGCACTAAGAAACGTAATCCCCATTGCATTTTAAGAGCGGGACCTGTGTTGTGGGGATTTTGGTCCTTGTGCGAGAGAGAGAGAGAGGGGGGGGATCACAGAGAGTGCAAGTTGCTGATGCAGCACTCTTGTGACAATGTTCCATCACCTAGCATTTAACCGCAGCTGATTTATCTTCACAGCATGGATGCTCCGTGATAAATTACAGTTTTGGAGAGGAAAATTATCCGTTTGAGCGTGCTGGGACGTCTCACGTTGCGGAGTGGTTCTGCGTCTCTTAGTGACAAAGAGAAAGAAACAACAGGGGCAAGACCTCTTCCCTCCCTCTGCCTCCATCTCCTTCTTTCCAAATCCTCCATCTCCTCCTCCTTCTCTTTTATCTGAGCATCCCCTCTTTCAACAACCCACTTCCCCTTGTACTCCTTGATTTGAGGGCCTCCTGGCTTGTCTGTAATTACTTTATTTTATATTGGAAACGGTTATGAGCCTTGGCGAGCAGATGAAAAGTTGCTGCTGAATCTATGATAATGTGCATTAAAGAAAAGCTTGACAGAGAGCAAAAATGTTCTGTCGATTTAAAAAAAAAACAAAACAAAAAGGCAATCGGATGCTCGGGTGCTTCATGTTTCCTCCTCTTTGTGTTTTCATTTACGGAAATAGTTAGCTCAGAGTGTTCTAGGTCATTTTGAGTCTTTGATGCATCATGCAAGTCACAGCAAATCCCAGGGAAAACAAAAAAAAAATCCTTCCCACCAGATGGGTTGCAGGGGATTGTTTTAATATTAGTCTTTTCTTCACAGCGCTGTCTTGGGAAATGAGAGCTCCGTGTCCCACTGCTCTCCCTTCTGTTGCTGCTCTGACATGCTCGCTCTGCAGTGTTGTCATCTTCCTGCAATGCCAACCGTTTGAGGTCTGTTCACGCTTAGAGCTCTTCAAACAAAGGGTTTTCATGAGACAGTTAATTGACTCTGTTGACCTTTTAAAAACAGCTCATTTATTTCCTAAAAGAGTTGATAGACAAAGGCTGGAAAAAATATTATGAAGATGATGGCCACAATGTGCAGGCTCATGTGGCTCTAATCTTTGTTGTTCCGGTCTTCTCTCTAAATATCTACGTTATTCCTTAGACTACATATTATTTATGTAATTTATACACACCTGTGACAATATATTTCATTGTCTTATAACTGTTTCTCTGAAGCAGAGGTTTTCAAAAGCCCCTGCTCTCAGGCACTTGCCTTTGAAAACTCTCCAGTACCAGCGCGTATCTGGCTATCTCTCAGCACTATAATCAAGGGAGCATTACATTATATCACAATATCATCAACACTGCTTAAATGATTTACTTTTCTTTGCCCTTTGATAAGATCATAAAGCACGACACCCACTAATCACAGAGCTCTGCAGACACAGCGGTGGGGCCCTGAGAGAACTGTAACTATCCTTTCAGCAGATCCATCATGTTGGAGTCCCGGCCCCGCAGGATTTAGCATTTTGCACGCCAAAGCAGAATACAGCACAAAAACACAAATAAAAACTTACGACCTGACATGGGTCACTCATGCTCTCGCCGGGCCTCGCTGGGCCGTCTTGGCAGCAAATGTTTAGAGACATCTTGAGGCTGTAAGTTGAGGAGCACATGTCAGCACAACTACCTGCTCTTGTGTCTCTTTGTTGCTAGGAGACCTGGCAAACGTGTCTGTGTTGAGCAACCTCGTCCTGCAGCGGAGCCAAATTTAGAGGAGAGGGCAGAATTAAGTGAACTGTGTGGAGATCAATGAGGGATCGTGACGTTTGCGTGGCATAAGAACGTGTTGTTTTTGGCTAACGGCGTGAGCCTGACAGCGATGTGACGGACCGATTGTTCCAGCTGTCATAGTTAAAGGGATGATATCTGCTGTTTGCCCACACACCAGCGCACAATTTGCACTAGCACGGCTCTTTTTGGATGGGAGTGTTACATAATATTGACACTGATAATATCAAATGATATACATAGATATGGCACGTAAGGTGAAATGACTTGGTTGTATTCATGAGCCCACAGGAAATCACTGCCACATCTGCAGCTCTACTGAGATGTCAGCCTGTCTGGGTCAGTCTCACCGCTCTCATCAAAAGCAGTTGCTTTCTGATAAACCCATTTTAGACCACACATAACAAGCTACCCGGCAGAAATAGCCGTATTATTTTGTTTTCACATGTGCAGGAGTACTCCCTGACCTCTGATCTAAGCAGCATAGTTTCCCAACAGCAGCACACAGCTGTTTTCAGCAAATAAGCTCCAATAAAACCACTGCTCTACCTGTCCGCTAACAAATGGAGACAAAGTTAGTAACTAGTTCAATGAACTTTTGGCTGCCTACGAGAAACATATTTTGAAGTTGGTGTACCGAACTAGAGATAGAAACTGGACTTCTGTTTGCCAAGCAGGCAGAAACACGACTCCAGATTAAGTGTCACATGCATTGTGTTTGATGGCTTATTTGGACACCGCAAAATGAATTCAGCTTTGAGGCAAACATCATGATTCTTGCGTGTTTGGTATTTTGGTTTTCAATTCAAAATGACAAAAGATCAGCATCGGTTGGAGCCTAAAAATAAAAAAACTTGTACAATACTCAATCTTTATGAATACTTAGAGCTTCAATGTGAAGGGCTATAAAAGGGCTAAAATAATTCAACAGGCTTTACATAAAATACTAGATGGACTCTGGTGGATCAACAGAGTTGGAGAAGTGTCAAAATGATATATCATTTCTTTCCACCTCTTTGTTTTTGTCTCGGTTTGCCAGTGAAAAGCCATTGTTTGACAAACTTTATGAAAGAGGCCTCTCTAGAGAGCACTATGGAAACACTTGGTTGTGACAGGACATGGAACACGGAGTATGACGACCACAGGTGTGCGTGTGTGTCTTTCTCTCTTTCCCTCTCAGATGCAGCTTTAGGCTTCAAGTGTAAACGGTTCCGTAACTATTTATAAAACTGAAAGCCCTCAGACAAACTGGATTGAGTCTCACAGTGACGTTCAACATAGAAAAACAATCAAACGCGGAGCCTGTCATGCTCCGTCTCTCGCAGCATACGCAAGGAAATCCACATTTCTACACACACATACACACACACACGCACACACACACACAGTCTATTTACGGGACTAAAATGTTCTGCTCACATTCCCATCACTGAGTACATAAGTAGAACTGCAATTATTGGGATAATTATCTTTAACAATTAAACAATCTACCACAAATTACAAGAGATTCTGACTAACCTGGGACATGCCAGTTACAAGGGTTCAAAACCATCAATATATGCTGAAATTCATACATGTTTAGTTAAGGTCCCTGACCTCCAGGAGTGTTTAACATCTTAGTGCACATTAGAGGAGCTCTAGATTAACTGGTCGAGTGCCATGTCTCTAAAGAGAGCACCTGTCAAGGGAGCCGGTGGCCCCAGACAGGACATGCATCAAAGTCAGGAAACCCCCAACAATGTGGCCCCGCAGTCAGAAATGTTACGCTTCAAAGACGACAGCAGCAGACCTTAGCGGAGGAGAAAATGATCTTGTTAATGTAGTGGTGTTGTTTTATTTATTTTTTTTCTTCCCAATGTTCAGATTCTGAGGAGAGCCAGAGACAGGACGGCTGTACCTCCACAGGTCTGGTTTGTGTGGATTTAATGAGAAACAGGCCAGAGAGAAACAAGGGCTGGTGTTCAAGGTGTCTGAAATCACTCCCTCGTTCACTATTTCCAATATGATAAGTTGCAACTAACAATTATTCTGACCTTTAGTCCAGTGACTATTTTTCTCATGAATAAATTACATGTTGTTTAATCTATAAAAAAAAGAAAAAAAAACTGAAAGTGCAATCACACGTTACCAATGTGATGATCTAAATCTTTTGATATGTCCAACAAGCAGTAAACCCAGATATTAAATGTGCTATAATATAAAAAAACAAATATTTACATTTGAGAAGCTGGAATGTATCATAATAATAGTTATTCTTCTTTCTTTCTAAAAGTGAGATGACTCACACAACTTCCGTGTTTAATTTTAGTAAATATAACTAGAAAGAATATTGAACACAATCAAATGGGTTGATTGATCTGATGATTTTTAGACACTGCAGATCGACAGACAGAGACATTGGGACACAGAGACATTGGACAGAAATGGACAGCCAGAGCAGAGAGATTCAGACACAATAAAAAATTGAAAAAGAGAAACAGATGAGTAGAGAGAAAGAGTGAGAGAGGGAGAGAGAGAGAGAGACAGAGAGAGAGAGAGAGAGAGAGATGTGTAATGAGAAAGGGATGCAGCCAGCTGAAGGGATTTCAGTAACCATTAAGACAGATCTGGTGCAGCTTGTTTCTGCAAACATTCTCAACAACACAAAACAGCAGGAAAGATCTTTGTCATCTGCATCATCACAAAGGCATCCCAATGCCATCCTGATGGAGAAACCGTGTGCCTGGTGCTGCTGGCACGGCATGGTATGTTCTGCTGTGCTTTACTCCTCATTCCTCTGGCTGTACACTACTGTATGCTGTAAAGAGATCCAGATCCTCGCTGATTTTTTTTTCAAGCATTTTGCATGGACATGAAAATGTAAATTCAAACCAGCTTTGCTTTCCCTTCGCTTCCAAGCGTGCGGCCTTTGCTTTGTTTCCATTTCAAACATGCGCAGACTCCAGAGATGCGGTTTACTCTCCGAGTGCCAGTGTAAACAGCCGTATGTATTTCAGGCGTGTATTTTATTTTATTGGACAGATTAAACTTCAGTCATAACAAAACAGATCTCTGAGTGTACAAGCTGGCTCACTGCGGATTCAGATGTAAGGACCTATTTTAGGTAGTCAATACAAGTTTTGAATGTCCGATGAAATGTTGTCATCACTCCCTTAATGTGATAAATTTTCAAACAAGATTTTAGGACGGGATATTTAACATTGACTGATCAATACTGAATGCTCTGACTGGCCATGTATTTTAGTAGCAGTTCTTATATTTGCTGAAGCTGCAACACTGACAAAGAGAACAATCTGGATCTATTTGTGGCTAAGATACATTGACATTCTACCTTACTCTTGCTGGTCTCTCCAGAGTTACCAACCAATAATTAACCAATGATTAAAAAAAATTTAAATCACTTCTATAAGCCTGGTGGACACAGAGGAACCATGAAACATATGACTTATATTCTCACGCTGTGCAGATCGATCAGCCTTAATGGCTGATCGATCTGCACAGCCATTAAGGCTGATCGATCTGCACAGCGTGAGAATAAAGTTTACTTCAAACAAGATGAGTGTGTCCTCAAAAACAACATTACCTTGTGCTATTCTACTCTGAACAGAAAAAAGACGTCCTGTCTGTTCTGCAGTGAGGTTTTATTTCCATCATAGCACAAACTCAATCAAAACTACAGTCAACAACATAATATGAAAACAAGGTTGCTATAGTTTATAAGGGATCTTCTGACAGCAGCCATGTGGAAAATCTGATGTTGGGACTTCTGAGCAAACGTTCTTATATGCCAGATATCTAAACGTCCAAACAGTCACGTTGGCGATCGTGACCCACACTTCCCTCACTTGGCTGCCTATGTGCACGTCAATCCTGCATCTACCACGGTTGTTGCCATTTAGGTCCACTGGTGAATTAGTGTAGGAGTGTATGGGCCGCTCTGTCTGTCATGAATGACACTTTTGGTTGCTGTGCAGATTTTTCCAGACCTCCACTACAGCGGGTCACCGTTCATTTATTTGAACTTAGCCCTTCCATCTCATCCCACTGCCAAAGGGAGTCACCAAGTCTCATTAAAATGACTTTTAAACAGATTAAGGGCTTAAGTTGTTTTTTATCAATTAATCTTATTGTGTATTATCATACTGTATTTAACAAAGAAAAGCATAAAATGTTCCCCTTTAAGGTGGAACCAGCTAATGATTCACATTTTGCTTCACACAGTGGTTAACTTGTGTTTTTTGTTGTTTTTTCAGATTATTATCCAGTATTTCAATAGCAAAAGTAAAAACACCCATAAATCCCCTTTGTTGTGATAGTGGTTGTTTATTTTCCAATAAAAATCTGAAGGAGTGAAGCCAGACTATAACTTGCCAAAACTGACTTTTAGCTTCAGATGAACCTTTTCTCAGGACACAGTGGAGACCTGTGAGCAAATAAACTGATGGACCGGAGCTCAGACAGGTCAGGCACACAGGCGTCTCGCAGGACACACACATATACACAAAAGCACAAGTAAAGTGGTCCAGTCAGCTGAGGACAAGAGGTGGGACGGCTGTTTGGTGCCTCTTACGCCTGAGGCTCTGCACCGCAGCGCTAATTAATGACAGACACTGGACTGGTGGTTTTACAGAGTCTGATGAAAAAAGCAAAAAAACACACAAAAATCAAGGCAGTGAATCCAGACCAGCGGTCAGAATACACAACTGTGGCTGCCTGCCTGTCCACAGCTGGCTCTAATCACCATGACGACTGGTCAGCGGCCCACGCCCTCCAACTACAGCTCAAGGATGCAGCTGTGAAACCAGGCGACTGCGTGTTTTTTTTTTTGGTTTGTTTTAAACACCTTGATGAACAAACAGGGGACTTTCAGCACAGTTTTAAAGAGCTGAGCGAGGTCTCTCAGCAGTTTATATCCTACTTACAGTTCTGCCAAAGCTCAGAAATGACTCGTCTTTGGGATTCCCCAGCAGATCCTCCAGGTCGTTCGAGGACAGCAGTATATTCTGTATAGAAACAGGGATGACAATGTGTAAATTCAAAAACCACCAAACAATCACAGTCCAGAGCTAAACCGACAACCAAACACTCACGCGGTTATTAAGTTCACCAGACTGGATCTAAACCACAGGAGTCAGAGCGATTTTTGTTTAAATCCTCTGATGATCTTTTATCATGCTTCATGGTATACAACAGGTTCTGCTGTCAAAGTATTAACGACAGGAGTCTGAGTGTCTGGGCTGTGGGCTTCAAAAGACATCTGGCTTCACCTTGAAACACTTTTGCTGTTCACAGAGGGAACAATACTAAGACTTAATTTCACTTGTGAAAATTCATTTGCCTGATCTCTTTTAAGTTGTTTTCCATTCATCTTTCCTCACCTCCAGGGCGTTGTTGGTGCGTGGGGAGCGAGGAGGTTTGAGGGCTGTCTCGCCACAGCGGGGTGGGTGGTGGCTGCAGTGTTGCTGAGCAGCGTCTGGGTCCCCCATCAGGAAAGTCAGCTGTTTGAGATGCCCCTGTAGAAATACAAACATCACAACAATGTGGACAAAACACCTTCATTTAGAAGTGTTTCTTAGTATACAGAAACACGTTTGTAGATTACAGATATCCACACCCCTGCACACCCTAAACATTTGGCTGTAATAAATTCATTTATGGCCCAGATTTGTTAAACAAAGATCCCTGTAATGTGCTTTTTGGCCTGGAAGTCCAACAAAAGACATAATCTCAGGATACAGATCCTTGAGATGGATATTTCTTACTACTCTGTTATACATTTCTGTCATATATGGTTAGAGACAAAGCTGCCACATCTGTCTGCAAATGCACTGTGCAGTGTAGCTTTTCATGCAGACACAGAACCTATATGCAAAACGGAGGGACAAGCTGAGACACACACACACACACCAACCACAAATGCCAGAAGGTTACAGGAGGCCATTCACTTTACTTTACCAGTGACTCCGACATCAGGCCAAACATGACAATAAAACATCAGCAGGCATTTAAAAGCCCTTGTCCTCAGGCTGTGTTCAGAAGAGCATGACGGCAGGTGAGAGTGTGTGTGGGTATGCAGTTTGACAAGTATTTGAGAAAAACACACGGATTTAACTTAAATTATAGAGGCACCATTAAAATGTCTGTATTGTTTGGACAAATTCAGGTTATCTGGCGCATGTCGTACAGGTAATATGCACAAATTACGCCCATTATAGAAAAACAAAACCGATTATAGCAAGCCATTTCATCTCAGATTGTCAAATCAAATTCCATTACAGTTGGAAAGTGAGATGTACATCTTTCAAGGAACTGCGGAAATAGATGCAACACAGAAAAATGATCTTCCAGAGATGTTTCCTGCAGAAAAACCAAAGCCTGTGTACCTCTGCCAGATGAATCCCCTAAAAATAGAGGAACATCTGCTGTATATTTGTATGTATGGTTGAGAATGAATCATGTAACAGACATGTCTGACCAAACACAGATGCCACTGATGTGACCTTATGGTTTGTGCCCAAAAGAGACAACATGATAGTCAAGAATATCTAATCAATTTCACTGCAAGAACTTGATTCAGCATTTTACTGCAGGAGATTGAATCATCAAGCCTGACCAATCCTTAGTTGTAATTTCATCCCTGGCAACTATTAAGGAGATTCAGGAAAGAGGACATACAGCTCACATTTATTTAATCATGTGTTGAATACCTAATAAAGAACGTTTACTGGATAAACCAAGGATTTAAGAGTAATGAAGCAGGTGTTAGACAAGACAAATGCACGATGAGAGAGGTGGGATAGAGTAAAAGCATTCTGCATGACAACCCTGAAGACCTGCATTCAAGCCCACATCACTGAAAATGCAAATGTGTTGTGCTCATTAATACGTATCCCCCCACAAATAATGCACCCAATATGTCTGACGCAATACAAAACAATAATACATAGAATAAGAACTATGTCCATAAATCTATTACCAAAGTGCATGCTGGGAGGGTCCAAAACACCTACTTCATGTAACTGCAATCACATGGTCAACATCCAACCAATCATAAGAATGCTGATCAAGGTTTCTACTATGCTTGTTTAGTCTATATTTCAAATTAGGAGTGCATTGTTCAAGATAACTTCCTTCAGCATTAACAAGTCAACACCAAACACATTTGAAGGAATCAAATCAGCTGG
>JAOXYL010000042.1:7078244-7094055 GCA_028564955.1 Terapon puta
CAGTCATGTTTGTATATTTCCTTTATTGCAGCAGTTTGGGAAAGGCTCTTTCCTGTTTCAACATGACAACACACAGACACATAGGTCCACAATGCCAGGTCCATAAAAAAAGTTTTCCTGCACAAAGGCCTGACCTCAACCACATCTAACAATTTGGGAGTGAACAGCAGTGCTGGTTGTGAGCCAGGTCTTATCACCCAACATCAACAGCCAGCCACACTAATGCTCTTACGTCTGAATGGGAGCAAATTCCTCTAACTGGGTTCCAAAACCTTGCGGAAAGCCTTTCCAGAAGAGGGGATTGGAGGCTTTTATATTCATGGCAAACAATCACGAAAGAGTGCAATGTTCAGGCGTCTACATACTTTTGGCCATTCAGTGCATGTTCTGCAGTGTTTCAAGATAAGGTGGCAATAATCTGCAGCAAGCGACCCAAATCATTCTTCCACTGGCACTTAGGAGAAACCGTAACGTGCTGTGAACAGGGCGCTGACGGCATTACTACAAAAGTGGAAAACCACTAACTGCCTTTCAAAGCTGCAGAGGGCGGCAACAAATTCAATCCTATTTAAAAATGTTTTTCTAAACTTTTCTGTGGTGACCAACAGTGCTAGACCTTGTTGGCCCTCTCACCCACTTTTTTTTCACATCATTAGATGTAGGTTATAGGAGAGTCTTTTATCCTTGCACCATGTGCTCAGGTAAAGTGCCATTTGTCATGTCCTGCCCACAGTTGGGTTTTTCTGATTAACTCTACGTTTTAATGACTCCCCTGAGGATTACTAACACAGCTCTTCATCATATCTGGAGAAAATGAGTCACCACTCAAAGACTGGTATTGTTGTATACTGATCCCATTTTAACCTGGGAACTGACTGAGATCATTCCCAACTTTAAAAAGGTCAATGTCATCATGTAAGAGGCGGCACTGAGACTAATTAGGCTAACAGGAAAGGTAACATGCACGGGAACAAATCCATTTAACTAAACACTGTTCATTTTAGAGTGATCCACATGAGCGGCAGGGTGCCCGGTGATTACAATAGCAGCACTCACACATGAGCCACTGGGATTTAAGCGCTATGAACATGTCTCACACTGCCTCGGGTCTTTTTCCAAAAGACACAGGATCGCTCAAGCAAATTAAAATCGTGCTCCTCTCTCAAGCTCAATAAAGGAATCCATGTCTGTCAGCCCTGTGGAGACCCATTTGCTCTTTACACTCATCTTGACAGCAGTGCCAGACAGATCACTGGTCCACAGAGAGCTGCGTGGTCACACTCTGCTGCCCCGAGGAATGGCACCGAGGGAGCGTATCTGGTGTCGCACTAAAAATTCCAGCATACCACCCTTCCAGGAATACTTAAAGATATATGGAGGAGACCCACTTAGGGAGAAGAAATTATTTGCTTTGCACTTTTAACCTTTTAGCCAACAGCCGCAGGGGATGCGGGGTCAAATAGTTCACTGATCAGGCAAACAAGACGTCAGTTTGTGAGTTTTAAAAAAGTGGGCTCTGATGTATAATAGTAAGCGAATGACATTTTTCATTCATGTCAGGCCACAAGGACCCTGAGCAGCTCCGTCCAGTCTCACATTGTAATGTCACAGTTTGCCGCTAGTGTTGCTTTCTAAACAGAGACAGATGAGGTGAATGGATTCTGCTTAATAACAGGGTGATTTGACTTCGAGGACGAAGTGTGCTAACAACGACTGTGAAGCCTGATTTAACAGGAACACTGAGCCTGTAAAACTGTAAAAAATTTTGTATGATGCCTGCTGTGGTTCCTGAGGGAGTTTGTAAAGAATAATCCTTATATCATTAAGGCTATTCTTATATTTTATTCAGGAGGACTAAATATTTTAAATTGAATTATTTTAAAATTGGAGTTTGAAAGGTGTGGGTACTTGCCAGTTAAGTAAGATTTAATATAACGTGCTATTAAGATGCATTATGGGAAAATAGGATCTTTTTAAGCTTTATTCACCCTAAAGACTAAAAGTCTGTCGCTAGTCTGTCTCTCAGGATCACTGAAGTAAAGTACATGCTCTACTATGCAGTTACAGATGGGACATGGATAATAATTTGAACAGTGATTTCTCCACAACTCCATCAAGCAGAAAAGTCCATCATGTCAACAGATAAGCTGATCAAGAACTGCCATTAGTACTTTTTTCATTGAGAGGTAGTTAATATTGGTTTCCAGTTTCAGGGTCTCATGTTATATGGAATAAACATGTTTCCTGAGACTCACTGTGGCCTGTCAACACACTGAGAAACTCTGTAGATGAGGAAGCAGTGACAAATGACGCTGACACAAAGGTATCAGCAGAATAAAGAAATGTACCAAACATCTGCATGAATATTAATCAACGACACAGCTGATGGATGAACCAGTGATAGTGAAGGATGAATGAAGCATCTTGTGCTGTTAAGGTAATGCAACTAACATGATGCTTTATTTGTGTAACAGACATGAAAAACATTTCATGTATTGTGCAATATAAAAAGGATAAAATACAGTTGTGAGAAACAGACATGTTAATGTGGAAAAAGTCAGTGGTAGAAACATTAATTCTCTCAAGCAAATCACAACATCTTATAAATAATTACTCCGAGGTCCAGACCATGACATTTACATTACCTTGATATTCTGCCAGAATCATTTGATCAATCAGAAATGTACATTTAAATGGGTATCAGATGTCAACTTTGCATAATCAATAAGAAAATCTCTCATTTATCAGCCATTGTTTAGATCCACAATTACACATGCTTCAAACAATTTACATGTTGCAATGAACCATAACAATGACAGCAACATTAATCGCAGAATCCACAGACTCCTGTCATGTTGAGAAGTGTGTTGCTGATGCTACAATATCTAAATGAGCAGTAATTTATAGCCCCAGGAATTGGAAAATGTTCTCACACACTCGCTGATCTAATGCTCTGATGGTCTTTATTAAGCCCCATTTGTGTGTGTGTGTGGTGGGCTTTTCATGAAAGAACATTTCATGTACCAATGCAGTGCCCTCAAGGAAAACGTAGGAACATACTCATGTGCTTTTCTCCCAACACTATAATCAAAGGATCAAGCCATTACGACGGGGAGAGGCTGAGGGGGGCGGGAGAGGGGCTGCCAGTCATGCCTGCTCTGTTTCCGGCAAAAGTAAAACAGATGGCTGAGTCCTACATCAGAAGAAATGTGTGAACAGTAATGTCTTTCAGGGTGAGCTCAGGCCTTGGATAATTTTGCTGTTTGTCCTATTTACCCAAAGGCAGGTACATTTTTTTTGTCTCAGTTAGCAGTCTAAAGGTACGTTCACAGTAAATTCAAAGGTAAAGTGAACTAGTACTAAAAAGTTTGTCCAGCAGCTCTTGTGAACTGTGCAACCGTTCTTGCAAATTATTATTTCATAAAATTAAGATTGAAAGTTTACTGAAATCAATTTGGACTTACCATTTTAAATAGCAAGGCTAAAAGTCTACACACATACAGTCTATGTGAGGCTATATGTTCTCACTGTGGAGATTTGGAATAATTGCATACTCTCAAGGACAGTGCTAAAATGCTGAAACTAAGCTCTTATTAATGTTAACCGTGTTCAACATCTTTGGTGTATAAGCATGGGAAAATGTGTTGAAAGTGCAACACACACCAATGGGAATGTCACTAGTCATGCCATCAAATTGTTGTTTAGTTATTGTTTTTCCTTAGTCCTTTGCTAAGTGACTGATCACAAGATGAGGTAAAACTGTGAGGAAACAGGCTGGATTTGAGCCTTGTTCCTGTGATACAGCACTGTAGTTGGTGTGTAGTTTTTCCTTTGGAAAGACTTTTTTATCAAACACTCAAGCTGCAGGCGCCTATAATATACATGTACAACACAGGATTTGCTGTGTCCCCAAAGCCATAGTTTAAAAGTCTGAGATAAAAATAACAGTATCACCATATGTTGCATGAATAACTGTTTCTAAGTAAAAAAAAAACAAAGAGTGAGCACCAGCCAAAGACATGAACACTGTTGAGCACAAACAGAATACAGTGCATCAGGGAACAGAGAACAGCTGTGTGTGATCTTCTTTAAACGCCCCCAGTCACTGTAAAGCGCCTTGCCCTTTTTTTTTTTTTGCTAATTTGACACGTTCTGATCCTTTCCATAAATCTCCCCCGTCGCTGTCTGATGAGGGAAAGTGATAATCTCAGTAACAAATGGAAGCCCTTAATGATGATCCACCATTGTTGGACGAAAGAATACGAAAGCCTCCAGAGAGATATGCAGACACAGAGTAAAACTGCTCCAATAATTCTGTGTTTACTCTACTTCAATAGCTACCATAACAATGGTTTTCTAGAACTAATTTGATTTACTTGAGAGTGAAAACACTTGAAACTGTTTGGGGGTGCGATGACAGTGGATTTCTAACAATGAATAACAGTCAGTTTTAGATAACAATGAGTTAACAACTTTCTCCTCATTGATGATAATCCAAAAAATGTATATGCTTCAGTACGACCATGCAGAGTTAATAATCTGGGAAAATGTCTCTGACAGGGTGATCATATGTAACTCATCTATGATCTTTTTGAAAGTGGTTTTGGGTTTATGAGACGCACACATGGTTCTTATGCATTCTGCACTTCGCTATGAAGTTACATAAATTCCAACTTTCACTATGATTTCTCCACATGTCAGAGACAGCGTCCGAGTGTTGACATCTTCTGTTTGCACATAAGCAAATATGCAAAGGTGCATGTTCTTCCTTACCTTTATAGATTCTGGGAATCAGACAGGAAAGGAAGCAGAGCAGGAGCAACGTTATTTTAATTAAAAATGAGTCAGTTTGATTGTCACTATTCACTGTTCTGTTCTTTAGTTTTAATAGGACATATTTCAATTACCAGAAAATGAATTGAGAGTGAAAATGTTGCCCTTAGCCCTGACAGGACACCTTGTCTGATGTGCATGGACACACTTCAGCTCCTCTGCTAGGCTCGGTTACCCATTACACCTTCCTTTGCGTCTAGCTACTGAGATGTTGATCTGTATCTTCACAGAAGCATAATTCCCACCTGACACAAGAACAGATGTGCAGCACCTCAGATACGACACGTTGGCTCCAGTGCTTATCGACATGTACACCAATAAAACTGTGACTGCTGTGTTTTCTGTCAGTGGAGACAGTTGTTGATCGCAAAAACAACATAACTCAAGGTAGAGAAGTGTCGCTGTTCTTTTCTGTAACAATTCTAGCAAAGTAATTCTAACTGTAAACATGTTGCTCTCAACTTAAAGACTTGAAAATAAAAGTATTTTTGATTGCAATTGTCACAGTAAATATATTTGCTAAATTATTTATAGAAATTGATTTAAATGATGATAATGATTAAAACACAACACAACCTGATACATCCAGTTAGGGTTGCAGTGACGCTATCAATGCATCAGAGCTAAAGTTAAGGTGTATATCAATTTCTTTGCCACAGGCATCTACGGTGATACGGCCACACACCTTAAGGCAGCAGCGTTGAGGAAACACTACTCTCATTCACACAGGACGGCAGAACTGTAGCTGTTAAAGCAAGAACAGCTGAAACATTTGGAAGACTAATGCAAACAAGATCAATATCCGCTGACCAAAAAACACAAAAAACAAAAAAACAATAGTCAGTGTGTACTTTGGCAGCGTTGCTGCATATTTATTTGTTTTTGGATGAGGTCCATAGTGAAAGGCTCATATTCACACACTGTATAGCTGTTGGCTACACACAGCGTATATCCAATCACCTCTCAGTAACCGCAGAACATAAATCATCCATACACTGTACCCACCTAATTAGCCTCCAGAAAAGAATACTGTCTTGCAATGCTGTCATACATTCTTTGATAAAAATCGCCTTGACTGCAATGAAAAATGATTTGTTGAAAAGTTCAACACATGGAGCAATTTAAAACCAGAAACGTTTTACATGACTGGAAGAAAGAAAAGGCTTTGAGTGAAAAACCTCAAACATTCAGAAATCCTCATTCCAGAGGGATGATGCTTCAGCGTGAACATGAACACACGCAGGATTTTCGCTGGAACTGACTTTTGAGTTGCAGAGTTGACTACGGTCTACACTCATAATTCCCAAAGCATCAAGCCTCAGACACACTTTTCTTGATTGTACTAATTTCTTTTGGCTCAGACATCAGTGGAGCACATAAGGAGCTTACAGACTTTATGTCAGACTGTTACAGTAGGTACCAAAGCTCAGGTCCACCGTGAGCCAACAATAGAGAATGGCATGAGGCCACCATAAAGCCAGTCTACACTTCCTCTACTTGGGTAACTTTCTACAGTTGCAGCAATTAGCAATTTTCAGGCCTGGCTGGTGCCAGCTGTGAGCCAGTCCACCACAGTCAGTTTGAAAGAAGGAAAAACCTGTAGAGGAGAGAGTCTGCCTTTAACAGTGAAAATAAATCAGAGAAAAAAAATCTCAAACATATTTAGTTTGCCTGTACAAAAATAATTTGTTTTTGCCCATTTTTGTGTTGATCATGAACTGCTGCAAACTGCTGCAGATTAACTTTCTAATCAATTTCCTAATCTTTGCAGTTAAAAATGTCCTCAGAAAAACCTGTTAAAAATGATGCTAGATGTGAGCAATAATGCATGAACATGCCATGTGATTATGAGAGACAGATGCTGTTGTTTCATATCACCCTCGCACATTCACATCGTGAAACCTTAAAGCTTAAAACTGATTTTCCATACACTGTTCTTCAGGTGGAGTTGGTAAAAGTTCTGGGGTAGAGGCAGCTGTGTCAGGGTCAGACCTGGCATGCAGGGGCCACTGAGGGTCGCTGATAAAGGACACAAATACTGAATGTTCTCCCACCTCTGACCAGAGTGTCTCTATGGCACGCTGACTTTGTGAGCGGATCAGTGGGACCTGTTTCCTTCTTAAACACAGAGAGGCACGTGTCTATTGTTTATACTTGATTCTATACAGTGTGCCCTGTGACAAACCTCTGTCAAGCTCCCAGCACTTCCTGATTTATGGAACATACGAAGTAGAGGAGCCTGATTCTTGAAAAAAAGACGCATTCCGAAATCTATGGACAACCAGTGGTTTTTGGTGGCTGGTTACCACAGTGATAATCACAGGGACATGATAACACATGCTCCCTCCAATCGAAATCAAACTCTTCCCGCCCACCGCTGCCTGCTGGTCTGGCCGACCTCCAGCAGCCGTAATCAGGGGAAGCGGAGCCGGCTGCCATGCCGTCCTGCGGTGGGATCGCATTACAGTAATAGTCTGAGACGGACCAACAGATAGCTCAATTACCGCGCTGGTACAATTACTGGACTCTGCTCTGGCGGAGGGGCAGCCCAAATAGGCAGAAGATTAAAAGACTTCCACCTGCCGTGGTGGAAAAACCAGGGGGGGAATCACCGGGCCAGATAAGTAGGAAATGAGAGATGGAAAGTTGGAGTGAACACAGGAAACATACGAAACTCTGTGTTCCTAAACATCTCAATCAGTCAGTCATCAACAAAGCCTTGAGTGATGAGCACACCTACTGCCACACTAAGCTTTACTGAAGAGCAGATTGTGAAATGGTCACAGATGCAGCAGCCTAATGGAAATACCTTCTGTCAGTACGGCCTCAGACTGCTGACTTTATGAGCTCCGGCTATCCGAGAGCAAGAGATCCGATGCTGGGATACTATTTCAAGAGGAGTCCCTTACAGAGGATATAGTGAGCTTATGTAAAATCTGTGTTTGTGTGAAGACAGGCTTGTTAACTGGGCCCACAGCCTGCACGGGACACAGAGGGAATTAAGTGCAGTGAATGGATATAGCAGGTATGCTGTTAACCTGTATGTCACAAGGCCCAGTGACTGCCTCCGAATACAGTAGATACGGGGCCTTGTTTTAAAAAGCTACAACATTTCGTCATCTGGAAAAGCAGGAAATATGTGTACTCTGGAGGGGGGATTACAGTGAAGGATCTGGACGCAGATTGAAACCAGAGTTGAAGCAGTAGCAAGTAAAAGGCACATACATTATTATAGTACCTTCTTTATAATGTGATCTTCTGGCAACAGTAAATTTTGATTCGGTCTGCTTTTACTCCCACTGATGACAGAGGCAAGTCCTCCATGTTTGTTTTCTCAGCTAAATAAATCTTAAAGCGCCTTTGTTCCTCGGCGGATGGACATGCAATCCTGCAGGACCAGCTCCCTTCCTCCATGAATTCAGGGCGGTTATCCACAGCGACTAATCACTCCTGGAGGGTTGAGAGAGACATAAAAACTTCCTGTGCTGTTTTTCTCTCGCTTAACTGCCGTTGTAATCCCTTCAAAGAGGGCCCGAGGAACACTGGAGCCAGTCATCAGTAAAGTAAATTAAACATTATGGTAGCATAGGTTAGAGGAAAGGGAGAGTCCCTGTGTGATGCTCAGTGCTGGAAGTAGCATTACATCTGCAGGTTCCTGTATTAAATACAAAAACACGCCACCGCAGGAACAGATTTAACTGTGCTAACTGAAGTGTAGATTTCGTTAGTGTAGGCAACCATTTTACTCATGTTTGTGGACTCAAATGTTTGAGGTAAAGGATTGGTTTATGTCACATACTGCAGCGTTCCTTGCACTTAAAAAGGATTCCCTTTGTTTGTGGACTTCCCTTGAAATAAGTCAAAGCTCCTACAGAAACTGTCCTATTAAAGAACTAAAGATGAGTTTTTATGTTGTTGGGACAATTTGCCTGAGGGTCTGAGAGCAGCTGAGAGTGTTGATATCTTTAAACCCTGAACTTAAAACAAGTCCACTGAGTTTGCTTTTGTCTTTTTTTGATGTTGTTTGTGTCTATTTGTATGCATTTTATTTGCTTTAGCATTACATTTTCCAGAGAATTTGCAGGTGAAATCATTAAATGCTTATCAAATGGTCTCAATTTTAAGGAGAAACTAATATATGAGAATAATACACTTTGTTTTCAGACTACGCTGTGCCCCCTTTAACATTTTCTCATTTCCTCTCTTGGGATGAATAATATTTAAGTATAACCCAGGGGTGCAGCTAATCCAAACATTTTTTTGTTAACGTCTGAACGGCGTTTTCCGGCATAATGGATCCATAGTGAAAAATTGGACTCGCTAAATCTCTCGGCACATGGCAACTTCCCCAAGACAATGCAGGAGTTTCCTTGGGACAAGTTCCCTTTAGGGGTAGGAAATGTACAAGAGCGCCAGTCAACACTTGCCCTGGTCTGCCTCTAAACGCGCCTGTTGAAAAATTCATCAGTGGACTCCAAAGGAAGTGGATAGCGTGATGAACATGGCCCCAGGTCAAATTCACTGCTGTTTTTTCAGGAGTGAGTTGCACTAATGATATGTTTATGGTCCTGTAGAGCTTGGAGGTATTTCTGCCCATCAAAACTATGCAGACAGTGGGTGTTACGAATGTCAAATATCTCATCTTCTCCCATTCTTTAATGTCCTGACAGGTAGCGAACTTGAGACATTAAACAGCCAAATGAGGTAACGTGACCTAAGCTTCTCGTGCTCAGCAAATGACATACAGGCAGGAGAGAGAGTGGTGAGTCGGCCTGACGGTTCGGGAATCCAGTGCCATCCATCAGGCGTTTGTTCCACTGTTTGACACACTTGCCCCCAAGCATGCTGACCCTAGGGTCTCTGAGGTTAAGGTCAATGCTAGTGCGACTTAACAGACAACCAAAGAGGATTCAGATTTAATGCAAAAACCTCAAATGGGAGCTAAAGGTGGTATACAACAGCATGACAGGGTAACCTGTATCAATGGCATTTCACTGTGAAGCAGATCCTAACCAAAAACATGGAAAACAAACAGAAAAATATCCAATACAGGAAGTCAGTTGATGAGCCAAGTGTTCAGGGTTATTCTTCTGAGAACCATGGGTGTCTGTACAAAATTTCATGGAAATCTATCAAGAGGTTTTTGGGATATTTCAGCCTAGATCAGGGTGGTAGATCAAAAATAAGTAGTTTGATGACGTTCTTTTGAACTTTGCATTATAATAATATTCATGGCATTTACTTGTTGATCGATTTTACTTTGAATAAAGTGGCCAAACAAACGCAGCTCTGGTTAAACTGCAGTATTACAATCTATTACACCATGTTAAACACCACAGAGAACAATCTTTGTGTACTCAGAGATTTCAACTAAAGCAAATAAAGCTGCATGTTATCACAGATGTGAGCCCGACAGTTTGCTTTGCATGAGAGACATTTCATTTATCACTGAGCGAACACATAGCCACAATGCACATCCAGCTCCTGGGACCGGATCCATCTCTGCACCCCACCTATGAAGGCTGCAGAACAGATGAAAGGGGTGAAAGGGCCTTAACAGACAATCACAGAGTACATCTGGAGAAGTCGACTTTGCAAGCAGCCAGTCCCCAAAGCTGGACTCTGACCAGGCACATAAACAGCACCTGTGGTAATCCACTGGCCTGTGTCCTACAAGGAACATGAGAAGTTCTTTAAGCATGTAAAGCATGGCATTTAGTGAGATTCACTTAAATGCTTGTGCTTCAGAACCACAGAAATGTGGGATTATGAGGCCATCATTTGTGATTACATGCTCATTAACACTATCTAAATTATTGTTTCTTCCTTGCCATGTTCTGACCGCCTCTTTGCAATTCCAAGAACCACACTGCCAGATGAGGAATGTGTCGGCTGAACATGCGAGCAGATGGGTGGTGGGGAGGAGGGGGCAAGCCTTTGTGCTACATATGTCTCATACCAGTAAGAAAAATAAAGCTGCAGAGGGCGGGGACGACAGAACGCCCTGTAAATTAGTATTTTACATGAGATGAGGAAAGCAGAGAAGGGGCTTTTGGACGGTCGAGGGAGTTGGCGAGCCAGGTAATGAGCCTGCTGGAACGCTGGAGGAGAAACACATCTCAACTGGACTGGAAATGCAAGGAGTAAAACAAGGTGTGTGTTGGACAGAAGACAAACCTCCAGATCCCAGCCCCCACTGAGAGATGATCAGGGGATGGGGAAAAAAATATTTTCCAGCCAAAAGGAGGCCGCTCTATTTCCACAGAAAACATTAATAACAGCGTCAAACACTCTCTCAACAGAATGAAATTAATTTTTAATTCACAGCTTCCTTAAGTTTGTTGATTTATTTCCATGATTGTTGTTGTTACCTGTGAAATATATAGCCAGGAGCCACAGTAGGAAAACAGATCAGAGTTTCCAAATTACATAACCGATACTGTATCTGCTCTGTGCTTCCTGTTACAATCCTGTGTTCAGCTCAGTTAGGCACCTTCTTCTCAAGCTGGAACATGACTGACAAATTAAATAGGATCCAGGCCGATCAGTGCATGGGAACATCACCATAATACTGGCAGAACACCGCTTAGAGCACTAACTCTGTCATCTCTGGACAAATAGTGCAACATCTTTACTGCAAAGCGTCTGTCTTCACATGGCAAACGCCCCACAATTTTGTTAAACGCTGTGTGAAAAAGACCCACTCTGTGTCAGACAAACTGTGGTCAGGTGAAAAAACTCCAACTCTCTCACCATTAGCATAACTTTTTTTCAACCACACTATCGAAATGACTCAGTCCACCAAATTGGTCCAGGCATTAATGCCTCAATGACGATTGGATGGACTGATATAAAACACATTTCTAGTTGGACAACGTTTTCACTTTTCCAGTGACATATCTCAACATCTGCTGAATGGATTGGCATAAAATGTTGAACAGTTATTCTTGGCTCCCAGACTATGAATCCTAACTGAACTAAGATGACCACTGAGTTTTGTTGTGGACCGGCAGCCATGTTTGTGACTATGAGTAAAATGACTGGACAAATGACCAGAGGATTGTCATAATATTTGGTACAAACACTGATATCTACCTAAGGATGAGCTGTAAATGATTTGGTTATCTTCAACTTTTCATCTGGTGACATCATCAGATAAAATTTTTATTTGTTCAATACTTTGGTGTATGTCCAGATACCTGCAGAACTAATGACATTCAGCAGTTTGCGCTTGGTGCTTATTATCGAATGTTAAACATCAACATGTCAACAGTCCTCTGACTTAAACATATTTTCATTCCTTATGCTTAAGATTTAGCATAATGTTGTTGGTTAATCAAAGTTTAATAAATATCTAAAAAAAGAATGTTTCATCATATGGGGCAGACATCGACCAACTGAGACCTGATGACCTCATAAGTCTTTACAGACCTCATAACCCCTGCCCTGTCTTGTTAAGGTCATCATTATCGTGCAGACCACAGCGGATGGGGTAAGAAAACCATAGTTGTATTGACAAAGTCATTAGGGTTAGGGTTAGTGCTTGTAAAAGAAACCTTGTAAAAGGCTTTACAAGACACACTGAACTCCATCAAATGGCCCTATGCTGGATGAATCCTGACCCTGAGAATCAAGTTCAGTTGAGTTGGTTACACTTGGAGGTCTCCAGTGAACTTGGGGCTTGCCGAGAGGTCGTATCAACAGAGGGGAGATTAATCACAGGGCAGCCTAAAAGGTGACAGAGTGTCTATGAAAGCGTAACACCATAGTGTAAAGCTCATTCCTCTTTTTTGACACACTTTGTTTCCATAAGTAAAGCAGTGAAGACATCTGCCTTTGTCATTTTCATATTGTTCTTCATCGCTGTCAGCTTTGTTCAGCTATGCTATCATGCCTGAAGTGCTTCTTTTTCAGCATAATAGATCAGTGTAACATACAATGGCCTGCCACTTTGATGGAGACCCATGAACACTGGGAAATTAGTTCTTACATATGAGAACAACCTCAAAATCACCCATTTTGCATGGACTGATGGAAACTCAATCTCCATCAGGTCTCAGCCCGGCGATGCAGTAATGACAACCACGCTCGGTGATCCTGAGAGGCATGAGTCTGTTTGTAAGGACGCCAGCAGCAGATACCGGTGGTTTTCTCTTCATGTCTGTCAGCAGGGCCGGCCGCAGCCGATTACATCACGCTCACCTAATCAGCGGAGATGAGAACACAGCTGGGTCACGAGAACCAGGTTGTCCTCGCTTAACATGAGAAGGAGGGAGGCAGAGAAAACGGGCCACAATGATGGTGACGATGGACAGCAGCTGATTTTGCACAGCTAGGCCGTTATCCAAGTAGTAATGTAATTTGTTAGGTGATATGACGATAAATACAAAAACAAAAATGGAAAAATAGAAATTTGTTTCTTTAAGTTTTAGCAACTAATGTAGTTATTACCAGTATCAGTGGTTGTGTTAATGTGGTGGTGCTGGCAGGTACTGTTAGTTCATTACCTCCACTCCATCAACAAAAACCACAATGTGATATACCTAAACTCAGACCAAAGTTAAAATGCTGCACCAAATTGGCAAGAAGATGCAAGACATTCAAGTAACGCTGTGTACGATCGATCAAAACTTTTTTACGTCAAATTGCACATCCAGAGACATGTGTCAACCCTAAGAGAGAGACAACATCAGGGACTCTTGCAGCCGGATAGATGACATGGAAAAGTTAATCGCACACTAAAAAGTCCTGGCCCACCATCTTGAAATTCAGCTAATTTGTTTTCAGCCGAACAGCACTGATATATTGGATTTTAGCAAATATATCAGGATTTTTTGAAGGATTACTTCATTGGTTTAGCTTTATAAATTGCATTTACTGGAATATTTAGCGCTGAGCACATCATTTACATACTCAGATCCAAGTGCGCAGTTGTTTTCTGATGTTGCCACGACACGGCTTACAACAAAGTAGGTAATCCCCAAAAATGAAGTGTGTGGGTGTCTGCGATCCTTTTCGATGGGCCGTTTTTGTTATTCAAGTCCCGACAGCTCATTATCGTTACTATGTACTGCAGAGCACTTCTAGTCGCAGCTCCTTCACATCAAAGTTTGACCCTTCGAATCTCCTTTATGTTGGTTCAATTTGCATGTCTGGCATCCCGTCCCCTTCCCCAGTCTGGAGTCTCTCAGTGTGTGTGTGTAAAAAGGGTTAATATATAGGTAAATTACGCTTGTAAAAAGTGTGACAGGAATGTAGCTGAGTCTTTATCTGTAGCATGTCCGTCTGCAGACCTACAATCTTGTGTCTCCTGAGAATGCGCTGCAGACTGAGGGGCTGAGAGAAGCACAATCAGCTGCATTGTATGCATCCCAACTGTCTTTCCATTGTTCATTGTTTGCCGGCTTTTTTGCTGGCATGTGCACGCGGCTGTGATGTCTACATTTACTGTACAGTTGAAGATGGCGCCAGCATGTGAGGTCATGGCAAAGATGAAAGCGAAAGAATCCAATTTCTAATTATGTGAACAGGATAATGGCTACAGCTAACATCTAATCCTAACAGAAGTGACCGTGATGACGTGTAGGTTGTCTCGTTGACTCTTGACAGACAGATGCAGCTAAAAAAAACAAACAACCCCCCCTCCCAAAAAAAAATTCATTTTTGTCCTTATTTTCACAAAACGATGACAAAATCTGACATTGTAGTGATATAATTTTACTTTGTTTTCATTGCAAACCAACATGTTTAAGGTATTTAAGTTTTAAATGGCTAGGCATTCACTTGTCAGAAAAAAATAGGATTTTTAAAATATTCAGCCCTCCTGTTTAATTTCTCAACAAATATGAACTGATTAAATTGAGATTTTTCTGGAGTATACTCCATGTTTCCCCATTTTCTTATGACTCCAAGCTTTCATCCTTACAGAACAGCCTAATGTGTCCACCAGACAAAGCAACAAACAAACAGTCAGCAAACATACACACTGACAAAGCACACAAGCCCGCTTTCTCATACAGAGAGTGCAGAAAAATATGGCTAATGTCTCGTTTTTTCAGGGGAGCTGTTTTGTTTGGAGTGGCGCAGTGCCACGCAGGCAACGGAGAAGGAAAGAAAGACAGAAAGAAAGCCAGCCCGCGGTCCCCAGAAACAAATCCTCCAGGGCTGATAAACCTTGAGCAGCACTGCACTAAAATGTGGGCAGTGGAGGCGACCTGCCGAACTGAGCCGAGACTTCAAAACAAATCAATCACGTTAAAGTCAACAAAAGCTTAACAGGTCTAACGGGTCCTGACAGACGGCGGCTGATAGGAGTTTAAAGGTGACGGCACGGTTCGCCCACTGAAAGGTAAAAAAAAAAAAAAATCGAAAAAGAAAACTAATTTGGATCGTTCCCTCTGGCTGTCCAATGTAAGATCTGCTTGAGTTCTGCTAGTCATAACAGAGTTGTCACCTCGGGTCCCTCATCAGTCAAGTTCAGCCAAACCAATAAAGATAAGCATCTGCACATGTTCATCATCATTGGGGACGTTTATGAACATGTCACGGGCTGTTCATTTCAACCTATCGCTCCATTCATTTAACCTAAAGACCTATTCCTTCTATCAAGGCTGGGTTACAGAAACGACGACGGCTCTCCAGCAGTAAATGAAGAGAAATAATAATACAGCTGTCATGGGGCCACAATCTGGTGGTGCCGTTTAGTTCAGTTTATTACATTTATTCGCCCTGAATCATACAAAACACACTCGTCCCATACAAGCAGAGAAGTTGCAGGTGAGCTGAAGAACCCACAGTCGCAGCTTTTTCCTTCCTGTGATGACATGTTTACGCTTTTTTACTGCAGGGTGAATGTTCAAGAATAAGACTGTCAGTTCTTTCAACCTTTTTACAATGAACAAGCCCCCTCTAGAGACTGAAAAACTAATTTATGTACAGCCAAATCCTGATGTGCAGTAGCTAATACCTCTGTCACAGA
>JAOXYL010000042.1:7112063-7137228 GCA_028564955.1 Terapon puta
TGCTGTTCCTCTTTTCCTACCTCACAGCCCAGCCTGTAGCTACAGTCAAGGACAGCAATATCACAACACTGCAAAAAATATTCATGTTACCAGGTATTTAATCTAGTATGCAGTCTTAATATCTTATACTTCAGCTTGATCTTGGGTTTTAGATAAATGCCATGACATACTATAAATACGATTTTTTTTATTACTGAAAGACTCTTAAACTGAAGACCAGTAAAAGAGTAACAGAGATAAGACAGATTAGTTCCATTTTCTATTGCTTTTCATATATGAAAAATAAGATTTTAAGACTGAAAGTAACATCGAACGACAGATAAGGTTGGACGAGTTTTTGTGGCGTAGTTGAAAGAAAATTGTTATTTCAAAGCAAGAAAGCAGCAGTACTGATGCTGACTTGTTCTACAATCACACACCGGCTCACAAAAAAACTACACACTACTACGTTACTACATAAAACGACACTCACATACACACAACCACATTTTACTGAAGTGTAGCACTGTACTGCTGTAGCTAATGGCTGAAAAGCAGGACAGAGCGCTCAACGTGCCCCGGATACACATTCATTTTTTTTCTCCCAGGGATGGGGTCTAGCCATATTTTCAGGACAATGTAAATTTGTGTGTTGCATGTAAGGTGGCTATAAGCAATTTCATGGAATGACCAGTGTACACCGTATATGTAGGAGGGTCACTTTGTCCATGATGGCTGGAGTGTGTGAATTCACTGAGATGAGAGGAGAGCATGGAGGCAAACACGGACATGAGAGAGGAAGAGGGAAAAAGAAGGAGAGCACGAGGGGAGGAGAAAAGAGGTCAAAGGGGGGAAAGAGAGAGGTGGCACAACAGGTGGTACATACTGCCAGGTGGGTCCCAGGGGCGTGGCGAGGGTGGCTCCGCTATCAGACAGCACACACAAGAGGGAGGTGGGCAAAACATTAGCAGTGGGCATCGAAATTAGGAGAAAGGGAAAACAGAGGAGGAGAGGAAAGACTCGAGAGGGATAAAGCTGGTGATATTCTAGACTTTGTTGTTGTCAAATAAATCATATTAGTATTGTCTGTGTATCCAAAGCCTGTCATATGTTAAATAAAGATCTAAAAATGACACTTTCACTCCAAATCATACACCATTGTGCTGCAGAAAAAATGTACAATCTAACTAAATGTGTAATCCAGCTGAAACTATTCTCTCCTTCTTCATTTGTATACACCTACAGCTGTTTCATGAAATATCTATTTTTATAAAACACACAACCATGTATTTCAGAGCAATTTTTAAAGAATCGCATCTTCAGGTGGAACAACGGGGTAGATTCACTACTGAGAGAAAACTCATTGATTTAGTTTTTCATGGGATTTGTTGACTATAACATAAATGTAGAATAATATCAGCTTTATTATCTTAAGAGAAAGAGAGAGTGAAAGATCAAAATGCAAAATAATCATAAGGAAAGCACATGTTAAGTGTTGTGGGAGAGAGGCAGACAAAAACACAGAGACAGGCAAACAGTGAAGCTTAACAGACAAGATCAGACGGTGAAACAATTCAGGAGAGAAATGATGGACAGAAAATTCATCTTGACATGACATCAATATGCAGCAGACAAGAGCAGCTACTGTAACTCACAAAATGACAGTAAAAAGTAAAAACTTCAAACATGAATGAAAACAAGTGAAATTCATAAAAAGAAAAGGAATAATGCATTCAGGCTCAGCTTTTAGATTAGATCCTACTGAGTGTGAATGTATTTGCTAAACCAAAATATATTTAAAACAACAAAATACCATCCTTTGGATTTCCAACATACTCAACTTACACTAGCAGTCATTTACCTCATGTAGTATTTACATGACCGCATTATTAACAGTAAAGGTTAATATACTTCATTATAGTATATTAACTGCAATCTGTAAATTAAGGGTCTGTTCCAACTCATTTCTTTTTTAATGCAAAACACAAGATGACTGAATGAACTGTAGTATCTGATTTATCTGACAAGGATAATTAAATATCAGGAATTGTGGATGAAAGCATTACAAACACTGTGGATCTCTGTTTTCAGATAATATCTTAGTACTGCATGTTAATTTATTTTTTTCCACAGAATTCCTTTTGGTGCTTGATTTCTTCAATCCTCACATAAACAGAATTAAAACAGGAATGAGCCTAGATTTATTTATTAAGGAAGGTTCATCTAGCAGACTTTTCAGCAAAAGATACACAGAGTCTCTCTTTGGAGGACAAACGTTTTAAACAGTGTGTTTGTAAAATCCATTTTTAGCTTTTCATTTAATATTCAATTATCCAATATTCCTACTTCTTTTGTAAATATTGACAACATGAAGTAGCAAGCATTTTTTTAATTTCAACGATGATTATATCTCTTTCTACATGATAGCTCCATTTGTCTGCAGTAAAAATTCAACAAAGTTCCTCCTCTGCTTGTCAAGAGAATGATGTTGTTCATTTAGCTGAGTCTATCTCTCTCCTGAGGTTCTTTGAGAAGAAAATATGAAATTGTGGACTGACTGACAATGAGCATCACTCAGGTTTGCTCTCGCTTTTTTCAGTCCATGTCTATATTATTTTTCTGCATCTCCTTTAACGTAACGTAATCTTTAAGAAGTCACTGTTTGTATATTTATATTTTATATTCCATCCACAGTGTCTGATTTTTCCAAACCTGATATTATCACAGCTGAAACACATCAACTGTGAATGAGCCAAAGAGCTCATTTCTGTGAGCACTGCCACGAGAGGCATGGCATCATGAGCACTGGGGAGCTTACGTAGTACTCAGCATTGAGTCGGGGCAGAGAAGCTGCTCTGCAGTGGCCTTCCAGGCTTGGATAAGCCTCTGTGTCTGAAATGTTCTCCACCTGCTTCAGTTCGACCTGCTCCTAAAAGAAAAAGAAGTAATAGTATGTATGGAGGCATCACCGGCTTCACAGAAAGTTTGAATGTAAGATAAAATTTGGTGTCTGTGTACCTGAGGTCTGGTGGAATATGGCACGTCCTCTGATTGGCCTCTCTGCAGTTTCCTTCTGCCTTTGGGCCTCTGTGCTGACTGAGAAACATCTCCAGACTGGGAATGTTTTATGGCACTCCTCTGGTTTAGTCTGCATATAAACAAACCAGAGCTCCGACTATAACATTAGCAGCTAATCAGTGTTGTAGGATAAGAAATGAACTGAGGAAAGATATTATTTAAATAATGGATTGCACAAGATTGTGTGTTTTACCTTAAAATGTTTTTTTAGTGCTTTAGTCAATTAATTGATTAGTTAATTGACATTTTTCTACTTTTTTCCCCATTCACTTCTATATGGTACACAAATACATTAAAAGACTGACTTACATTGCGTCCCTGTTAACTGAGGTGGTGGTGGTGGTAGTGTTGGTGGTGGCGGCGGTGGGCAGTGCCTCATGTGTTGCTTCTTGCTCATGAAGGGGTGGGAAGGGATGTTTGGGGCTGGAGATCGGTGGATCGACTTCCAGAATGTGAGTGAGGGGCAGCACAGGACGAAACAATGCCCCCAGTTTACTCTGCAGCAAATTTCATAAACTCAATCATCACATTGGCATCGACAATTTGATTTAATAGAAAAATGATGCGTAAACCACCTCTGAGCACTTTACATGGACACTGTTTTACTGAATGTGATACCTGAGGTCCCACTGTAGAGTTTTGCTGCTGGAGTCTCTTGGCACGATTCTGCTTATAGTAGTCAAAGATCATTAGAGCTGCATAGACTTTCCCCACAGTCAGCTCGTTGTCTGTCGGAGGAACGAGAGCAGAGTGAGGGACAGATCCCTCAAATAGGCAGTAGATGGCGCCACATGAGCAACAAAGCACAGCTCAGAGTGGGAACATGTACAGTGTGGATCTGGTCAGTGTGGGTGTGAACTGAGCTGTACTGTCATGTTTACAAGAACAACAGTATGCAAAGGGCCACAATATAAACAGCCTACATCCTGTCAAGTAATGTGTCTATTATTGCCCGTCTATTATCCAACCATCAAAGTGTTTTCAGGGTGATTTTTTGAATATTTGACTGTGCCTGTGACAGTATCTCTACAGGAAACAGGATCATGCAAATCAAATATGATAACACCAACAACATCAACACGTCTTTAGAATAATCTAGTAATCTAGAATAATCTGTCCGTGCTGTACGATTATTAGTTCCTATATCAAATCAAACTGGTCAAAGAAATATCTCAGTATCTTAAGAGAACACAGATAGGACAGATCAGTGAACTACAATCAATATATATATAATATGGATAATTCTTGAAACATGTTTATTTGGACTTGAAATAGGCAACAATTATTCTCGAATCTACAGATGTTTTTATTGCGGAATAAGTAGAGTAGACAGAGAAAATGAAAAGCATTTTGAAACATGACATATCAAGTCAAGAGAAAAACAAACAAGCCCAGCAGAACCCAAACAGAACTGTTGCTCACATTTATGTGGCGTCACCAGCAGGTCGACGGTCTTCTGCGACAGGTTGGGCCAGACTCGGTTTATCTCCCTCTTCAGGTCAGCATCACACAAACGCTGCGCCAGGACCCCTGGGGACGCGCCCACAAACACGTCACATCAAATCTGCACCAGAGCAATCACCGCTATTCACATTAACATCGTCCGGCCGCAAGGGAATCTGGATTTTGTAGTTTTAGTCTCTCACCAGATGCCAGTTTAATCTCCAGGGCTGTGCGGATCAGGGCCATCAGCGTGGAGGTGAACTGCACTGTGTTGTCATCCGCAATGGGCATGTTCATCTTCACCAATCGCTGAGAGGAATGGAAGCAAAGAGGCAGGATTATGAGACAGAAGCAAAAACAATCATGGAAGGAGGCTGGGTTACAGGTCTCAAATTAAGGGCTTGGTTTTTCAAACTTTAGCTTTGTACAAAAAGTCTGGTTAGTTTCCAGGAGAACACATTTTTTACTTTATCCACACTGACTTTATGTTTTTAATGCTTTTCGAATAAATAAAAATAATATTAATAAAAACATGATACATATTATTTGTATTGTTTAGTCCAGCAAACAAAGCAACTGGTAAAAACCTCCACATTTCATGTTATGTCTGCAACTAAGGATTTTCATAAACGCCCAATCTGTTCATTATTCACCTGATGGTGCCCATCACAATTTATTTTTTTTTGTCTAAAACAAAGAGATAGCTTATGTCCAATGAAACAGAAAAACATCGAATCCTCACATTTGAAGATCTATTTCCTGCAAATGATTTAATCAGTTAGTAATATTGTTGTCACTTCTTTCTCTTTCAAACTGTTACTTGATTAGTCAATTAGCAATCTCAGTCCATGCAAAGTGCCCAATCTGTTTATATCTTATAAAGCTTTTTAAGGCTAACAGCACTAAAACATGAATGCAGGGAGCTCTGTGCTGTTTATGGCTCTTGCTGTATGAAACTATGGCAAGTCCCCCAGAGACATAGAGCACCTCTGCATAATCAAATAAATAAAAAATAAATAATTCAGATTGGCTTGTCAAGTTTAGCACTGTGAGTTCTGTGAACATACTAATGTCTCACTTTCATCCATGAAACCTCTAATGAATTTAAGACACTGCAGAAGATTAGTTCACATCCTTTCAAGTCTGCCTTAATACAACACTGAAATGCCATATTTATACTGAGAGAATTATGGGTTGCTGTAATAATTTCTTCTTTTCATACTTCATTTTATAGTTCAGCTGAAGCTAATACAAGACTTGACCAGTCTGAGTTAGACAATAAAGTGTGTATATTTAACCTGGGAGTCAAGTGAAGGTGTAGTAATGGTGCTGTGTCCTGGCAAGAAATCTCTATGGCTGAAACTATAAATTGATTAATTGATGAATAGTATAACTAACAACACGTCATGATAAAGATTAAAGTTCAAGTTATTCACTACCAAAATACCAAACATTTGCAGGTTCTAGATTGTCCACTGTGAGGATTTTTTGCTTTTTTGCTGTTTGTAGCATTATAATTTGAATATCTTTAAGTTTTGGATTGCTGGTTGGGCAAAGTTCCATGTCCACTATTTTCTGACATTTTATATACTCAATGAGGAACTGGTTAATTAAAAAAGATTACAGTTGTCAAACTTAAAACTTAAACTCAACATGCATTAAAAAAGTAAAAACTGATCAGCATAAAGCCATGCTATACAGGGCTCCTGGATCAATGCTGCAATGAAATGATTCATTCACACATGCATGTCTGAATTACTACACCACAGTGAGGATGGGGGGGTCGGTAGAAGCATGTTCTGGAAACAGCAGATACATGTGTGGGAAAGAAAAGGAGAACTTCAGCTGGTGGTTCTTATTTTTTTCAAGCGGAGATAATGAAAAGGAGAAAGTACTCTAGGAGCATAACAATATAGATGAAGAGATAGAGAGATGATAGGCAAGGAACAGCAGGAGGAGTGCCTAAACTGGAAGGCATCTATGCATATTAAGTCTGAGCATCAGACAAACAAAGAAAGACATGATCAAAAAGCACATATACAGGGGACACATGCTTGCAGATAAAGACATAATATGCGCACACTCATGCACACACGCACGCACACACAGGTACACACAGTGAAGTTAGAGGAAGGAGGAGGGAGGATGCAAATCCCTCGAGAGGGTGAAAGAAAGATCATCCTTAAGAGAGAATGAAGCTTAGCCTGAAGACAGAACATAAAACTGAAAACGAGAGGGTAACAGGGACAATCGTGACTGTCGGGAGAAGACGTGTTCATTAGGAAGGGAAGTTAACAAGGAGTGTGATCAACCGCAAAACAGTGGGAGGGGTGAAAAATGAGAAAATAGAGATGGGAGGGGGGCTAGCCTTGCTCTCAAGTGCACTGCTGCTCTCTCTATGTCTTTGTTCATGTCTTTCTCTGTCGATTCACAAAAACAGGAGTTATATTTGGAGACCCACGTCAGACCCAGACATTTATAACTGGGGCAAGGGCAGGGCTGCTTTAAATGTGATTCATTTGGACAGCTGTGCATACACTGGAACCACTCACATTAAGACTGCATGCTAAGAGGTAAGCAGTTCCCACAGGGACTACCTGAGGATTGTTGAGCTGCATCACTGCCTCCCACTTTATACAAGCCTTACATATAATCGTGGGGTTATACTTGGTCTTTGCCAAACCTTACATATAAATTTGAAATCTGTAAATAACTTTTTGAGGTATCCTGGTTGGCTGTTGTGCATGTATTTCTGGCCATTGAGGGGCAGCTGGAAAAGAGTAACTTTCATTTGCGGTCGAATTTCTATTCAACATTATAAATCCATCCTATTAGCCCCATTTGCATCTGCAGCATTTCATATGCTACTCCATGATTTAGTTAACATGATTCGCGACACAGACCTTGATGGAAAATTCAAAAGCTATTTTTGTAGCACATATCCAGCGGGATGCATCTTCAAAGACATTTTCTTGATCTCACAGATGTCTGCAGTCTGTTCAGAATAATAATTGTCCGCCATAACGTTTTAATTCAGTCTGCTCTTCTGCAGTCCACTGCATGAGCCTTTGGTAGCCCAAAGCAGTGTCTGGGTCAGACACTGGTTTAGCTCTGGGCAGACTGTACATACCTATGAGATCATAAAAACAATTTGATGCAGCCTGGTGCTGCATAGCAGCTACAGGAATAAAACAGATTGTTATCCCTAAGGTTTGCATTGGGAGCACTACATTATGTGAATGAATCACAGAGTAATAAATGCTCCTGAAGTCGTAAATGGAGCTAGGTCATCATAGACTCCTGAGAAAAGACACTTAAACCCAGTGTACAGTGGGCTTATCAGAAGCTGTGGTAAAACCAAATCTATGAGCTAAGAGTTAATTCACTGTGGCTGTCAGATCTATTCTATTCATTCAGAGTAAGGCAAGGCCACAGAGCTTCACAGATGAACAGAAAGAACAGCAACGGCAGGCCAGAAGATACCAACTGAGACACACTGACAGAAGCCTGAAGATGTTTTGACATGTGGAAGCAGAGGACCAGCAGTGACTGCAGGAGGGAAGGGAATGGAGGATGAAGGAGTAATTCTACCTTATAGGCGACTCGGGGGGGACATTTCTTTCCCAAACCTAGAGGGGGGGACATGTCGCGAAGCATCTCGTACATATCGCGGTAACTCATGCGGCCGCTTCCCAGGGGAAGGATGGTACAGTAGGAGGCCATGGAAGGAGGAATGAAGATTTCCCAGGTGAAGAGGTGTTGGGATTAAAAAGGAGTAGGGGGGGTTATATCATAACAAAAAGTGGGAAAATCCAAAAAAGAGAATGGGAGGGGGGAACAGAGGAAAACACAGAAATCCTTATTAATAAGATTTCCAGGATATCATGATCTAGTTGGATTCAGGGATCCGGGAATGGATCGCAGAGGAAGAGAGAGGGGAGGATGCTCCTGAGGAATCCCTGTGCAGAGATGCTGGATGGAGGGATCCTGGTGGAAGATATGCATTTGGGAGTGAGAGTGCATTTTATGTTAAAGGGTTACCTTACCGAAAATCTGTCTTTTGAATGTCAAACATTCACCTCTTGTAGACTTGAAAGGTGACTCTAAAATGTTAGTAGCTTGGATTCAGAGGATTGACAAAGGTTTCCAACATCAATCAGTCTCAAAACCTTGACAGAAACTCCTAAACAACTCCTGCAACGTAGCTCCCCTCTCTGCTAAAGACGCCTATATATGCTAAGCTAGGTATCGTTTTTATTGCATACATCCTATGTTTCCCACAATGCAACTCAATGTCTGGTCTGAGAGTAAGGTGTGTAGCAGCTATTGTACCTGTGACATTACTTGAGAGACAATTTATCAGATTTCAGAAAACTCCCTCTGGAGCCACAGAAGGCTTCATACAGTTTCCCTTTAATACCTCCAAGGGAGAAACCCTGGACAAGTTCCATTATGTCCTTTTATCACTGCTATTCTTTGTTGCACAGTTCAGTAAAGATGCTTTCAGAACGTACTGAACATTGGGATCAAGAAGTGGATTGTACTGCAATTTTGGTGGATGTTTTCTTTCTCACTTTTTGCTATTAAACAGAGTCAGTGGAAGTTGTCATAATCCACTGTCTACAGCAATCGTACTTCTCAAAGGAACAGCTAAAAACGTTTTAGAGCCACCTTTCAATGGGGTTACTCTTTCAGAGCGAGAAGATAGATTTACAGTTGTGTATTCCTTTAAGATGCCCTCAGCATGCTAAGAGACATTAGCAGTAACCAAAGTGGAAACAAAGCACACAATGCTCTCTTCACTACCCACTCTTCTTTCACTCCTGTGTTTGGATGCAAGAAAATATCTTTGACACTGCATCTGATGTCTTTTGTTTGAGCCTGACTTGCCGCATTGTTTCCTGCACTCGCCATGGTTACCTGCCAGCTGGTTAGTGCGTGTTTGTATACATGTGTGGTCAGGTCATTTTGTGGCACCGCGGGGAATGAGAACAGACATTCACAGTCCGAGACCATCACATCCCTTTGAAAACAAAGGGACTGTGTGGGAGTGCAAACCTTATAGGCCACCCTGTTAGGGCACTTCTTCCCCAGGCCCAGGGGAGGTGAGATAAAACGCAACAATTTGTACATATCCTGATAGCATATCCTCCCACTGAAAAAGATAAGACATGTTCAAGAGGTTAGGTCACAGGTTATTTCCTTACATCTATTAGTTAGCGTGCATTAACATATGGGGAAACAGTCAAGAAACAGCAGCAGATAGACAACAATCTTCTCTTTTGTATAAGATTTTTTTCCCCTTTTTTTCTGCGACTTAATCATTGCATTTGTTTGAATTTAATTAGGCTATTAAAGGCTTTGAGAAAAAAGGAGGCTGGCATACACTATACAGTTTTACTTTCTTTCACCCCCAAATGTAAAGATTTCTGTTCCACAAAGATAAGAAAATTGCTACTGCCCTGTATTTATTGTTGAATAAAATTATGATTTTTTAACACAATAGAAACCAGAACAACTTTTATATCTGTAAGTGGCATAAAGTAATCAGCTTCCACTGATATGCTCCTTTAAAAAAAGTGAAAACAAATCAAAACAGAAAATGATAAGCTCTTAATATACCCTTTGCTGCAACCTGGCATAAAAATGAGTTAAAAAGCAGTTGAACGTATACTGAACGTTAGTGTAGGCACTTTTATGTGAGGAGCTCATTTATATTCAGAGGAATAAATAATAATTCCTCCCCCGTAGTGTCTGTCAGGAGATAGCAATTTCATATTTCACATCTCACACCTTTCCTGGAGTCCTGACTCACTGACAAGGCTCCTGTGAAACCTTCTTTAAAATGTAATGAACCTTACGTAATATGAGACAGATTACGCCTCACACTGTCTCACTTAGTACTTGTATTGTGCTTTAGTCAACTTAAACAGTGACGGTGTAAGGGGCAGAGAGAGTGCTGACATAAACCTGTATTCCCCTGTTTGGGGGGCTGGAAATGGTTTCTCTTCACACCACAGTGACAGACTGGGGAGCTTTTGGAGCCTGCCAGCTTAGCTGCAAAGAGGGCTGAGTGGACGCCAAGCGGAACGCTGGATTTACATGCATCAGTCTGGCCGACAGGGGGCTCGTCACCAGCCTCAGCCAACTCCGAGCTCAGGCTTAATGTCATTCACCCGCCGCTGCTAAGATGGGATTCCACGCCATAGAGTCATCCCGCTGGAACTCAGAAGCCATTCTTACAGTGTCCTTTCTCCTAGCTTACCTCTCTTCCAAACAATTACAAAGCCCCCTTTTCTGACACTGACACTGGCTGAACCGGGGACTATACGGCGACTGTAAAGGTCAGAGATGGGCAGGAGCACTTACCAGGCGGCAGGGTCATACTCTGCCCACACACGGATGAATTCGTCAAGGTGATGAGGCCCCAGGATGGAGGCGTCCCTGGTCAGATACTCAAAGTTGTCCATGATGACAGCGACAAACAGGTTCAACATCTAGTGAAGAAGAACAAGTGCGTGTAAAATAATTGAACACGCAATACAGTATTTGTTTCTCCACCAAAAAAAAAACCTCAAATCAAATTTCAATTACAAAGAAATTTATCACATAAATATGGAAATAATGAGGAAGTCAAAGTCAAATTGTGAGCTTTCTCAGCATCAAATCATGGCTAAAGGTTTCTAAGCAGGAAGTGCACCAAACTCTGAAACGATGTGCAGAAACTGGATCAGATGCATCCAAAGCACGATCAGGCAGACCAAAAGTGACCACACTATCAGGAGATCAATACATCAAGCTTAGTTTCCAGGGAGATAATACCTTCCTTACAGACACAGAATTTGTGTATTGTGCAAACTTTTAGAGCTGACAGTTTTGCAAACTTTGACTTTGACTGCAGCTGCATGGACAACATTTAAATATTGTAGGAAATTTATTTTTCAGGGTTTATTATAAAACCATCATTACTTTCTACAACTGTCTACATTTTCTGAGACGTGCTCACTGAAAGATGACCCTTTACCATAAAGTATAAACAGGGTCTTCAGCAGGACACATGGGGTTCGAGGAAGCATACAATCTTAGTGAAACTAATTTGAAAGCAATCTGATCTTTTAAATCTTTTAATCAGTGAAAACAAAAATGATGAACATTAGTCACAATGAGCCCAGTGTTACCAGTTCACCTCAGCTTTCTGTTTTCCTTCATACTCACCAGAAAGGAGCAGAGGAAGATGAATGACACAAAGTAGAAGTAGGCAAAGTCACTTCCACACTCGTTCCCCATATTTCCTGAAAGCTTATCACATGGCCGGTTGCTCAGACACGCCAACATGATCTCATGCCACGCCTCGCCTGTCGCACTCCTGAAACACACACAGGTCACGGTAAAGAAACACCCATGTACACAAAGTAAACATAAACACTGCTGCAGAGACAGCTGTGGGGCTTAGTGTTATCAGTGAGTACTGGATTATTTGTGCAGTGAGAACTTTCAGAATATGGATGCAGGATTACCTGAAGAGGAGGGTCAAGGCCTGGAAAAAGGTCTGGAAGTTGTTGTGGTGATTTATCGCGTTATCCTCAATCAACTCGATGTTTCCAAAGACCTGAGGCAGCAGCAGAACAGGTGGTTTTTACTGGATGCAAAGTCTACAACATACAGCTGTTTCACCGTTTCATTGTTCACTGTCACAATAAAACAATGGAGCGTGGTGACTACATCGGAGTTCTGCTTGGTCCTCAGACTGAGGACTGACTCAAACATGCCCAAACCCACATCTTTAAAGGCCTCAATCCATTACTTACTAATCAGGGCCCATGTCAACACGTTTTCTATATATATATTTTCTTTGGTGTTCTCATTGGTGTGAAGTGGGTGGGAAAAATATGATGTCACGTTCCTCTCTGGTACTTTTAGATGTAATCAGAATGTGATGATAGCCGGTATGCAGGGTACAAAATAATACCTACAGGTGTCTTTTTCAAACCAAGCTTCAATCCATCCAAGTTCTATTAAAAAAAGCCTGATGCCCATTGAACCACATTGGATTTTGGGCTGGGTTTGGGTCACTGTATCACACGTATAAAATACATACATAAAAGGGATCCAAAGGACATGTTATGCTCATATGCTGTTGTATCTCACAGGCCTTTCAATACCCTCCACATTTCATCATACATACTTTTTTCATTTTTTCAATAAACATAGTTTATTTGTTTTGTCAACATGTTTGTAAAGACAATACATTGTAAGTGATTTGAACTTAAATTATACTGTGAGACAGACTGATAGTGTATAACTGTCACAACTTGTAATGTCCCACTGTGATTCCAGAGTAAGAACACTGAGGAATCTTTTAAAATATTTATTTGCCCCTTGGCGTATCCATCCTGCTGGCCTATAAACAGCGGCTTCTGGGTCCAAGGGACCTCTGACACCTGTCAAATATCTATGGAGCAACTTGCATTATGAATTACACTATGAAAACCTCGGATATAGAAAAGGGAGCCCTTTAGATCAGCTGATTCTAAAAACTTCTCAGCTGTATTGTAATGTTAGAGGCAGATATGTGTGGCGTTATCCTGGAAGACACAAAACACACCTCTCAAAATAAATGTAAAATGTCAAAAGGCTTCAACATCATTAGATTAACAAAAGTTTATTGCAGGGATATTGTGTTGAATTGGTACTTTAGAGATGCAGTTTGTATTGCCCTCCTCTTCTGTTCCTAGAGATGACAGTAACCATACACAGTCAATAAAAACATACACATTGTAAGAGGATACACAATCACTGTGAGGCCTACTCTCTAATCAGTGACAGTGTCCATAACTATTACATCAGAAGGTCTCACGTGCAGGTACAATAACTGTTATAGCTTAACTAACTCACCGGACAAATGCTTTCCTTTGAAAAACCTGAAACTTTTCAGTCAACAATTAAATAGCCTATTACAAATGAATTCTAAATTCATTACAGATAAGTATCGTGTTCTCCATTCTACATGTGTATCATTGTTTACAGATATATTGCTATGCAGTATTGTCCAAATATCATTCTGTCTTTTCTAACTGCTTCTCTTTACTTGTACATAAAGAGGTAAATTGTCTCACACTAACAGGAGAGTCAGGAGGACACAAGATGTACACACTCATACATTTCTGAAAAGAGGTTTAATTATAGTATATAGTAGGTTAAAACGCCGGTGGAGAAACATCATGGCTGTGCAGGGACTTTGGGTTTGTGACAACTTTCTAGTGGGAATCTATCGCTCACTACGTTGTGACTTCCATGAGTCACACCTCACCTGCATTCCAATGATGGCATAGATGAAGAACAGCATGGCAATGAGCAGGCAGACATATGGTAGAGCCTGAAAACAAACACAGACAGAGGTTAAAGATTCTTCGAGCACAAACAGACAGGCGATACAACACATTTCCACACCTGCACTCCTCTCTCTCACACACAGTACACGGCCTCTCTTTTGATCTCTCTCTCCTCCTCTTAACACACAGAGGACTCGCACCCTTGTTTGATTTTACAGTCTTGGGTGAGAACGTGAGCGGTCTACCTGACCTGCAGGGTTGATTCTTTTAACCAGCTATTTATATCACTGCGAGAGGGAGGCGAACATTTGTTGTAATTAAATAGCCACCTTTTAACATTGCAGATACTGTCCATTTTCATTGGGCTTAAAAGCTCTCACCACTGACATTAAACCTGCTATAAATTCCCTCGGCCGTGGCCCGGCGCTCCACATTTAAGTCAACTTGTCCCAGGGGATTTAGAGAGCAAACCGGCATTGTGTGAAAATCCGAACTACTTTCTGCTGAGAGCTATTAAGTTCGATTTTAACTGAAGTCTGCAGCATGCCTGTTTCTGAGCCCTCTATTCCACTGCTGTACTTTGTGTCCCTTTATTCAACTATAAATAAATCTGTATCTGAATTATTATTCACTTGGGTCCTTCCTGGCTCAATTCCTTTTTGCACAATTCTTTTCAAACGTGCTTCACAAATCAAGTTTACTTAAACCAGAGCACATGCTACTAATCTGCATGCTTATGTCACTGGGTGTGTTTATTCACCTTGAAGGACTGGACAAAGGTCCACAGCAGGATGCGGATGGTGTAGCCCTGCCGCAGCAGCTTGATGAGACGAGCCGCTCTGAACAGCCTCAGGAAACTCAGGTTGATCATCTTGTCCTGGGAGAGAAAACAAAGACTCTGTGAGATACTTTAATGTACCATAATAAAAAGATTAAAAGCATTTTTGAAAGAAAAACTGAACTTTACTTAACAAACTGAAAGTAGAATTCATAAATATGAAAATAAATATATAAATACATGTAAGGGTTTTGCAGCTACAGTCTCACTCGGTCTGGTATGGACAGAAGGTTGTGGTAGCTAATGTTAGCAAACTTTACGTAGATATTGCTGTGGAAATTACATAACTAAGACAGGTCACTCTTAATGAATGTTCTCTACTTGTACCACTGTTTATTACACTCCCCTTGTATTGATCTTATATCATTATCTGCATAACAATCGGATTTACAGACATATAAACATTTCAAAACTTGACCAAAATAAAACAGATTTTTCGTCTGATTCTCCTTGGTTCATTACTGTAAATCTAGACGGCAGAGACAGAAATGGCTGGGTAACTTGTACAGAACTGTGTGTTGGGATTTACTTTCCCTTAAGGGTTCTTGCACTTGAAAAAATGTCAGTCTTAACAAGATTCAGGATCTTAAAATATTGTTTAACAAGCACAAAACATGCCGGGGGTAGATAATGTAAGCCAGTTGCAATACACACCATCAAACTTTAAAGATTTTGAAGTTATTTTTTATACTAGTGTGCTGATCTAGTCTTAATTCGAGAGTTGATGCAAACCACAGAAAGTATTAGCTAATTATAAGACTCAAATTCTTTTTCAGTGAAGATTTGAATGTCAGATCTCATGCAACTAAAATGGCTATAGACGATTGTTTTGCTGCCATAGCACACATCTCTAACAGTTTAATAGATCTTTATCTTTTCTGTCATGTCACACTCAGGATTCAGTAGGTAGACAATTTAAACTCAGACTGTGTGAGAGAACAACACACACTGACGGGCAGGGGAATTGACAAAATCAGCGGCCAACAAGAAAAGCCACTTACCGTCTAGAGGTGTCAGATGTGACAGAGGGGGCAGAGTGAGGGCACAGGCGCCAGGAGAGACACAGCAGAAGATGGAAACAGCAAAAGAGAAAAAAAAAAACGGGAGGAAAGCAAGAGAGAAGAGACAGAAAAGAAGACTAATGATCACATGAAAAGAAAAGTTGCACAAAGAGAGAGACTGACTCTGCCACACAGATAGCAACAGTACTCTGCCTCAGCCCTCCATCATCATGATCAAACACTTTTGCCCAGTCCATGTGTTGTAATTCAACTAAAGAAATATGTTCCAGACTGTTATAGCAGTATTGCTCCTCCTGTTGCACTGCGGATACCTTTGCTAAGTATTGATTTCAATTTCATATGTATTGATTTTCCTGATTTCATTTTTTGCTTTCTGCTTTCTTAGCTGAGCTTTTGATTCGAGGACTGAGACTGTGAGAGCATAGCAAAGCATGACTTCTACACTCATGAGTTTGAAGCGGCAGTGGTTTGTTAAAAAAGCAAACAACAAAAAAAGACCAATTTTTATTTAGTTAAGTGACTAAACAATCCCTCATATCAATAACAAAGACAAACAGGGTAAAAATAATAATTGCTTGCCAACATTATGCATAATATTTGTCCTGTATCACAGCATGCTGCCCTCCTATGGCTCCGCTGCACCAGGAGTTGTGAGCATGCACTGAATCCTGATACTCATGTACACAGTGACCCCTATGGGACCAGCGTCATGGCACCCAGAGGAGCCCGCGGTTGGCGTATATCTTACCTTAATCTCTGTGACCAAGATGTCAGTGATGCTTCCGAGCACAGTCACAAAGTCAAACACGTTCCAAGGTGCTTTCAGGTAGTTCTGAAAAACCAAGACGGCACAGAGAGAGGACAAAAAGGCTTCATTCAAAATTCAAAACTTCTTTCTTCTTAGACTCTTTTGGATGTTGTGGTTTTTTGTGCTTTTAAAACTTTTATGATGAAACAGAATAGGATGAGCGTTCAAAGTGTGACCATTCATTTTGTTGTTTTGGATCATTTTCCAGATTAATAAATTTGGTCTATAAAGTCCACTATGACATCTTCAAATGTGAGAGATACTCAGTTTACAGTGATATAAAACATTTTTATACCTGTCAATCAAACCCACCACTTTTGAAGGCTTGCCATCTTTTTATATCAGGTCACCACCATTTATTTCTCAACACCCTAATCAATTCATCAAATGTAATCAAATTTCATACCTTTTGCATAGATTTGGCAGTCAACTGGTTGAATATTACAATTTAGACACATAATTATATGTAGTATAATCTGTGAAGAAATGTTATATATTTCTGCTACATATAATGCACATTTATGGTTTGTGTCTTTGGTTAAATGTATGTATATATATTTATTTGTGGGAAAAACAAAAAAACACCACATACCACAACACACAAAAATCTAGACATCCCTTCAGGCACACAAATTTATATGTGCATACACAGTGCACACACATGCACGCAAATGCTGACACCCTCCCCTGCATATTGCTGAGCTGCCTCCCTGCAGCCTGGATTGCCTCAGACTGGTCAATCATCCAGCTCCTGAGGCCAGAGCCTGCTGCCAGGCCCTGCAGCTGCAGTCTGAAGAGACGCAGCAGCCGGGTATACCAACAGATGCGAGCCCATCCGTCTGAGCTTAACAGCTAAACAGGTGGAGGCAAGTGGTGTGTGAGAAAAGCTATTTAATAAATGGGCCTCGTAAATGGAACGGAGCAAGAGATGAAATGCCTCGCTGCAGGCTAGATGGCCCCATGTTGTGGGAGATTTATTCTTTTTGAGCACTCTTCCATTCATCCCTTATTTTTGTTACTAGTTCACCACCCTCATTCCCAAATTTTGACTTTCCACCTTTTACTTTTACTGCTTGATGACCATGGCCATAGATTCTCTGCTAAACCTTTTATGTACTTTTGCACAAACAAAATCACAATCCTCCAAACATCCTTCCATGTTTCTCTAAATATAATTATCTATCAGTGTTATTAAAAATTCCCCTGATCTCTAAACGCTGACGCTGGTTCTAAATTGTTGCTTTAACATTCACAAGGACAACACCTAATTAACTGAGCAGCACTGCAGGTTTGATGCAGAAGTCACCCTCATTGCTCATTTGCATATCCAAAGAGAGACTCCTCCCTTATGTGTGTAAACAGAAACAACAATGAATAATTGTCTAGCATAGCGCAGCATATGGTCGTGACAGCTCACCAGTGGACCAAAGGCAATAATCTTGAGGATACACTCCAGCGTGAAGAGGGCCGTAAAAACGATGTTTAAATATTTCAGCATGGACTCGTACAGGTACGGCGCTCCGTAGAACTGAAGACAGAAAGTAGAAACAAAGCATTTTGTGAAAGATTTGAGAGAAAAACCTCAACAAGTGTGTAAAAGCTGCATATACCCATTTACTGCACACTTAGTCAGTTCAATTCAGATTTATAAAAACTAGATGTGCAAATGCAGCAGACGAACTCTACCTTGATGCTTAAAAGGCTGTGCATGCGTTTGTCCTGGCAGTAAGTACACGTTTCAATCATCTCAAACATCAGAGGGCAAAGTGTCATGCCATGCAATGACAGGTGATTGTGACATTGAAATCAGTGCTGGTACATTCATGGTCCAGGAGGGCTATCAGAGGTAATTGCAACATTTTGGTCACTTATAAAATTTGGAAAGAGGAGAAATTAGAAATGGGCCACCAGAAGCTGCACTGAATACACTCAGAACAACACTTCTTGCAACGTTGGTATTATGTTCTAGATTAAGCACTAAATGATTAAATTGCACAGATTTATAGTATCAGATTGTGAAATCCTTTTTAATTTCAATAGTACATGACTTTTCTTTGGCTGAGATGTACCTATGGGATTAGCACCTAGCCTTGTTACTGTTAAAAATCACTGACCTTCATCATCAGAACGACGGTGTTGAGGGCGATTAAAGTCATGATGGCATACTCGAATGGAGGCGACACCACAAATTTCCACATCTTGTACTGGAAGGACTGCTTGTTCTCTGGCATGTATCTCGTCAGCGGCTTTGCATTGATGGCAAAGTCAATACAAGCCCTCTGTTTGATGAGAAGACAAAACAAAAACATGACAGCACATGAATCCCCTCTGATGCAGGAACTTCACACTTTTCATCCCATAAAAATATTGGAAAATCTAATTCAAAAACATGAAAGACAGCTGGCACACCGCAAGAGAATTTTTCCAAAGCATTTTGTAATATTAAAAGATGAGAGTATGAGCTGAAGCTCTCTGATCACTAGCCAACACTTTACACACAACAAACAGCATGATTTTAACAAAGTCCCTGTGAAGTTGAGATGAAGAGAGCACAGAAGATAAACACCACTGCTTTCTTTTCTAGTAAAAAGTGCACAGAGTGTACTGTTTGAGAGAATTGTATGTCATGATAGGTCTAATTTGCTTATGAGTGATTAGAAGTACATCAGCATGCCCTCCGATTTCATTCTGAGAACCGAGTGCTTCTGCAGAAATAACCAGTGTGTGTACTTGTAGCATGTAGGGGAGAAGATGTCATTGTTTTCCAGCTAAAAATAACAGAGAGTGCATCACTTTCCACTACTCTCAGACCTCATTCTTCTCCAGGCTACACTCCGACATGGCCTTGTCTCCCTGCTCCTGGAAGGTGATGATGATCAAAGCCACAAATATGTTGACAAAGAAGAAGGGGAACACCACAAAGTAGACCACATAAAAGATGGAGGTCTCCATGCGGAAGCCTGGGTTGGGGCCCTGGTCCTCGTAAGTGGCATCCACAGAGTGCTTCAGGACCCTGAAAAGATGCAAAACAATGGATTGACAAGAAATTCAAACAGCTATGTACAAATCACTTAAAAAGCGCTGAGTCTGACATTGTCAGACTTTCAACACATTTCTGTACATTTTCAGTTTTTCATTTTGAGCAGTTTTGACACCCCTTTGTTTCAGGACTAAGGATGCAAAACTTATTATTACTGATAAATCTGATAAATACAGATCGCAGTATGCTCAACCAGAAGGTGATATCCTCTGGCAGAAAGTGGAACCACCTAATTTGACATTTTTGTTTGAAAAAACAACTAAAGCATTCAACAGTATTGTATTAACTGATGCCGCATCTCTTCGCGGGATTTCAGTCTCAGGATAACCAGTAAATCACCTCAGCTCTACTATTATCTCACTTTACCCTGTAATTCCCCCAAAATAAATCCTGGAAGTAGAATTAAGCAAGCTTGATAAAATATCAATGAAATCAAACTGTCTTAAAATATCCAGCAAATGTTTCCCAAAATATCTGCTCACACTACCTGGAGATGTTCCTAACACTTCTCCCAGGGGAGATCAAAATGAATGAATGACTCAAGGCACAGTCAGCAGTCCTGTACACCTTGAACAGAATATACTCCAGTAAGTTAACGAGGGATCACAACTCTCCTGCTGTGAAATCAGGAAGTGCTTGAAGAGCTTTTAAAAGGCAAACCTGACCAAGTCACTTCTGTGCTTAAACCAATTCTAACTTTAACCACAGCTTTGTAACATCTTAAAAGATGTGTTTTTCACAGTGATATGTCTGGAGAGGTGCTGTCTAACATGCGCTAATGCAGCGGGTGAAATCTGATAAAGAGTTCAATTAAGAGTTCAGTGCTGTCACATTGGAAACACCCACAGTAACCAGTATCAAACTTGTAAATGGTGTTCATGTCATCTGTCTGACTGGAAAACTGACTATTGTGAAAGGTACACTTCTACTGCTGAGGGATAATCACACACCATTTTCAGCAAACAGTCATCAAATTATTTTGGATTATTTTGTCAACTCCCATCCATTCTGGAGATATCAAGCAAAATGCAAGATAATCCCTGATTTTTTCTTTTCTACCGTTCATTCTTTCATTTAAAACATTTAAAATTTAAGGTGTCAAGATAAATCAAAATCAGGGTCACAGTCTATCCTTTCCACGCTGAAAGTGATGGTGCCCCCCTGGTCTCTGCGTTACTTGGCCTCAATTCCTAATAGCACCTCCCAGCACCTGTAAACAGACACTGCTGTGTAAAATTGATGAGGTTTTCCTTTAACAATACATGGATGCCTCACATCAGTCAAAGTGCGATATCAGTAAAAGTATGTATCAAAAGCCAACTGTAATGGGCATAGTGCAATACTGTCAATACACAGTGTTTATTTAAAATTCTCACACAACCGACCTGACAATAATACAGCCATCCTGAGTTGCCCGATTTCGTGGATGCTTGTGAGTTATAAACCTGGGAATCTTTTCCAACTCTACCATCCATCGCACACGACATGAGCGTGGCACTGATCTGAATATACGACCGACGTCTTAGTATGCCAGAGGTACACTTGTAACAAAGTGGGATAAGAAGGAATCTATAATCATAAATTCTCAGTGGGTGTGCTAGGAGCTGGTATCAATCACGTCCAGTCACATCATCTCCACTCATCTCCAAAAACAGCTCACTATACATCTTGTTCTTGTTTCCTGTAGTTCAGTCAGCACAGTTTTCAATCTGGGCTTTTGTCGGTTTATTTAACATGTTACCTTTAATTAGAATGCTTGTATTAAAAGAAAAGTAGTAGCTTTAAGTATTTGTCACTAGGCGTAAGCAGAAACCATGGAATCATAGCTACAATTTATTGGGTATGCCAAACCATAACTGTAAGCTGATTTGCGAGCTACAATGTTGTTGTGCTGTCACTACTTATTTAGGAGTGTGTGATTTTAGACGATCATGACAAGCTTAGTGAGTTGAATTTAGTTTTCATCTTCATGAAAGTACAATGAGTGAAATAAGCAAACAGCCACCGTAGGTCCTTGACGGAGATGGTGATAATGACAGATCCGCCGTGGTACTTTAGCTCAGGCACAGACTGGCCGAGTGATACCATCTATGCAATAAGCCTTGATTGCATCTTTAGAGAAGGAACAGTAATTAAGACTGAGAGAAATCAGTTGGGTTTAATCTGTGCTGTAGTATCAGCCTCCAGGTGTGCTGAGAGTGCTTCAGGACGAGTCACTGAATAATTTCTAACACAACACAAATAATTAAAAATACCTTAACACACACAGATAACGTAATATGAATGTTGTTTTGACTTACATTGGCCAGCCCTCTCCGGTGGAGACAGTGAAGAGTGTTAGGAAAGCCCAGAGGACGTTATCGTAGTGGAACTCGTATTTCTTCCATTCTCTGACCTGAGCCGTCACATCATCCCTGTCGTATTCCAGAAACTGACCCCTGAGAGAAAGACGGGAGGAGGGACAGTATTTTAGTGAGGTGTTAAAGGATGATTTAAGAAAGACTAAAATAAGGTTTCATTAAGAATACAGCTTTGAAAATAAAGCTTTGATAATGTACCTGCAGTCTTTCTCCAGACTCTTCGACTCATCGGTGCAGTAGAAGAATTTTCCCTTAAAGAGCTGCACAGCGATGACAGCAAAGATGAACATGAAGAGGATGTAGACGATGAGGATGTTAAGAACGTTCTTCAGAGAGTTTACGACACAGTCGAACACCGCCTGGAAAATATTCACACACACACACACGCACACAGTCCAGTCAATAAATATCAGGTATTTCAAGTTTTCCGACACGCAGTAGGAGACTGCATCAAGTTGGAGGGTGAACTCATTATCTTCAGTTTAACTTTTCAAAGAGAAATACTGAATTACTATTTATTCTGAATTAAAGCAGTTGCTTTGTTCAAATATGGGGGAGAAATTGAAATGCCATATTGGCCTATTAAAACATTGAAATATTACAGTCTAGAAGCACAACTGACCATTTGAAGCAGTTTGTAGTCCAGCAGAGGACATGCTTAAAAATCCCTTTCAGCTTGACCAACCACAACTCTCTTGACTGTCGGTGAACTAAGCTAACGAATAAGAAGAAAACGCATCCGAATTGCACTTTGTGGAAATGTTTTGGATTCAAAATTACTAATAAGGCTATTTGCTGACTGTGTGAGGCTGTCTCAATACCACTAATCCAAGGTGTCTCATCTTGCCATCCAAAGGACGCAACAGGGGCACCAGAAACAAGCTACATCAAATTCAAATACAGCAGCAGTAGGAGCATGATGCTGTTAAAGCACTGCAAAACATGTGGAAGTGTGGAGCTGCGGTGGACAACTGGATGAACAAAGTCTTTGTCTCCCACCAAAAGTCTAAACACATTTCTTTTAACATGATCATCTTTCCTTGATCTTAACTAAAGAGTTTAGTAGCATACACTTTGCAGAAACTATCGAGGTGGCAAAAATATACAGTTTTACAAAATTGGGCAAGACAAGTAAAATCCATTGTTTTCACAGCAGTAACTAAATGAATGTGATTCAACATCTAATTAGCTTGTGGTGGTTTCCTGTGTACATGAACACACCTTTGTATGGAGCCGGTCTTTGTGCACCCCCCCACCTGTAACTCTCTCTCCCTGGCTATTTTCTTCTGTCAGTGTGTTCTGCGATCTTGCTGTGAGATGAAGTGCTCTGTCTATGTATCCTGACACATATGCAATCTAACCAATGAATATGCTTCTGCCTGAGTGATCCTGAGTGATCGCCGTCGAGGCTTTCTTCTCCAGAGCAAGGACGGAGAAATATTCCTCCCCTCCTCTACCAGCCTGTCCGTCAAACCACTCTGTCCAAGTAACTGAGAAGAGCTGTGGACAAACGTCTATCTGCCAGCTCGGATCTGTCTCAATCATCTCACTTCTATTACTCCAATCACATCCCTCAGCTTTTGTCAGATCCATTACTTTTGGATGATCAGCTGCCTCCACGGAGCAGAGGGAAGCTGTCATTTCTGCGTCAGAGGAAACAGCTGAGGGTCTGGCCTTGATGAGGGTCGCAATCCATAACAGTTTCTCCTCTTTACACATTACACAATGCTTGAAATTCTTCATTATAAAGTTGCAATGTAATTTTTCTCAGTCACTATTTCAAATACCCACTGTCGGCTTGAAAACATTAGATGCTGGTTACCACATTAACATAGCTGCTTGCTGCAAAAAAGAAGAGCAAGCCACTCTCCATATAAACAGAAGTGCTATCCTGACACTGAACACGCACTGAAGATACAGGATGTGGTTTGAAAAGTTATAATGGATAATTAGAATTTGTTTTATTGCTCTGTGCTTTCCAGTGAAATTCCTTGTAAATGCTGTGAATCTATGCTATCTCTGACAATTTTTCTCAACAAAGGAGCAAACTTTTCAGAGCCACCTTCCAAACCCAAGAGGTGCGTCTACCTGATGCTCAAACAGTTTCTCAATCCACCCTCTGTGTCTGCGCAAATGTCTTTTGATGAGTGTGGGTTCTGGGAAATACAGGCTACCAATAAACCTCCCAGCCGTGGCACTTTGGTGAAGTAAGCAATTTTCAGTCACTTTCAGTTTAATTTGTGCCTTTAACTTGTCCTGTCCCTCCACAATCCAGACTGCCCCAAAGGTCAAACAGCTCAAATCGTTCATTTTTTAGTCACAGATAAAAGATTTATATGCACAACCTGTTTTAAATAAGATACCTCCATTCCCTCTTGAAGTACTGTTTTTCTCAGAATGGACTACGTGGATGGCAGATTGGATTACCGTACCTTCAGCTTGGGCAGACGTTTAATGGTCTTGAGTGGCCGCAGGACTCGGAGGACCCTCAGGGACTTGATGGTGTTGATGTCCTTGCCTTTGGTCCCTCTGTTCAGATTGAGAATACAGTTAGTCTGTGTTATGTACTGTGATGGATACCCATAACCATCCCTCCTCCAGTAAAAAGAGTTGACTGCAGTATACCAGGTATGCTCTGTGCACAGAGAGATACCTGTTTATTTTCTGTTAGTAGAGTACATGCATGTGAGTACATGTTATTCTACAGAAACAACAATAAAGGTGGATTGATCTGTGCAAAGTAACCACAATACATTTACTCAAGCACTTCAGTGAGTGGAAATGTGAGATGAGATTTGTTGTTCCACAATATTTCAGAGGAAATACTTTTCTACCATATCATAACTGTTGTTACAGCCATAATATTTATATTTTCTTCCATCCGCAAGTGTTTACTTTTCTACATTTCCTTCTCTTTCTTTCTTCTCTCTTCCCATCCTTTTTTCATTCTTTCCATTCCTCTGTCTTTCCTTACTCCCATTCCCAGTCACAAAATGTAAATATGTAGTTTCTGTAAAATAACATACAAACATTTCCAAATGCACAAAGAGCCAGCTCCTCGTTGAGGAAGCAGCTTCTTTGCTGGAACCACTGCTGTCAGTCATTGCAGACGCTGCAGGTTTTGTTAACTGGTCACAGAGTGGGAGGTGGGTGTGGGGGTTTAAAAACTAGCTGTTATGCTAATAACATACAGCTGAGGCATCATTCACTCAGAGACTGACATTGGCCAAGGGCAGTGGGAGAGGGACTTTTAATTAACCAGTCA
>JAOXYL010000042.1:7137328-7175006 GCA_028564955.1 Terapon puta
CAATGTGGCTGTCACTCTCGATAAAAAAGTGTTTCTCGTTTGTTTCTTCTTGAATTAAAAAAATTCAGGAGGCAGATCGAGTGTGTATATATCTATGTGTGCACGTAGAGATAATTTCGTGTGTGAAGGATGTGGACAAGGACACATACCAGAGTCTAAAAGCTCTGTTAGTGTCCCCTTGAGGCCCTGCTGCTTCTTACAGCAGCATGAGGGAGAGTTATAGACCAAGCAATGTTTTCATCCCCAGGGGACAAGACCAACGCCTACTGTAAAAGCTAACAATTGCAGCCTTTACCCAATGTGTTTGAGTTCACTCGTCACAGCACTTTGGACAAGTGGTTTAAGTTTGCTTTACAGATCCCTGGAGGATCGTGTCTTTTTGTCACTTTTTTCAAAATCAAAAGCGCAAAAACAAAAGTAGGACAGTATTTACCTGCTTTAATCTAAACTGTAAACATGCTAACTACCAACAGTAGTGACCAGGTGTTATTTCTAAAGGGTATATCATAACCTACCAATATGACTGTATTGTAGGGGTTATAGGTTACGCTTATTACACATACAATGCCATTCTTTGATATTCTCTTTATTCTAACTGGATTATCCAGCTTCAGCCTCAGTCCCATATCATTACATCATGTATGTGGCCATTGTGTGCATACTGAAGACACTCTTACAGGCTTCTCCTAGTTAAATCACTTTAAACATTAAAAATCAGGTCAAGATGAAGAGACTGAGTTTGTGTTAGCTAGCCATAGAAATTAGATGGCTGCTTCTGTTTTCTGTTTCAGAAGTAACTACATTTTTCTGTATTATATTTCCTGATATCACTGTAAACTGCATATGTGCCATGCTGAGGTGACAAGGTAGTATATACGTCTAAGTGTAAGTCAACAAATACAGTCATTATCAATTGCCACTGAAGATTCAGGTCACTGAACTGATCTATTGAGTAAGACTTTTGTTATTCTTCCATAAAAACACCATTGAAATATATTCTGCTCTCCATTTAATTAATTCAGAAATTTGCAGGTTCTTTCTCAGGCGCTGAAGCGAATGAGTCTGAGTAAGTGAACATGTGGTTTGATTGATTGGCATCAAATTAAAAACTTCTTTTCAGTAATATAATGTACATATTAGCATCTTTCAAGAAAATATTCAGCAAAGACTTAGACTTAGACTAGACTTTATTGATCCCATTGGGGTGGCTCCCTCAGGGAAATTCAAATGGGATTCAAGGGATCTGTAAAATAAAGTATTATGGCACAATCAGTTACCACTGACTCAATCTTTTCCCCTCTGTGCTTCTCTTGTTTTGAATTTCACCATACACACTGATACAAGTCTGTCAGCGCTGCATCCACTGCAAGTGGATTCCTCACTGGCCAGTGAAGGGACTGAGGGACCCACATTCATGTTATGGTAGTTTATACATTATCTGGGTGAAAAAAAAAAAAAAAACAGGAGTCCATTTGAATCCTCCATGTGAGGTCTAAGGTGGTGAGGACGGAGCTCAAACAGGAGAGCAGCACGGTTCCATACATTTTAGGCTCAGAACTGTTTTCCTTTCTCAATGGAAAACTTTTAACAAGTCTAACAAAATGGCATGCAGCCCTCATGCTTGGATGACTTGGTTACCGTGGCATGCAATCTGCAAAGTCAATGCCAGTCCTCACTATTCAAGGACCTCAACACATTGAGACGGCAAGAACAGTCTCCCAATAGCTTTCAGAAGCACCGCAGGCAAATCAGATGCAACGTGTGTGTGTGTGTGTGTGTGTGTGTGTGTGGTGGGTGGGTGGGGGTTACGAGGTCATGTGTTCACTTCAATGCTGCACAGATCAGCGCTGAGTCCTTAATATGCTCAGCAGCCAGGCATGTGAGCTTATTCTCAGTCATTATGACTCTGGTCCTCCCAACTGCCCCCTCCTGATAGAGGAGAGCGTTTCCTGTTTGAGAATGCAAGATCTGATGTCCAGTCAGAATTACTTTAACATGTATCTGTCAGACAGGATGTGCTACACTCCTTCTGTTCAGTGGTGTTATATTTTCAGAGATTGGTATCTGCAAATATATTCAAATTCTTTAGTAGTAAACTGTTATGGGTCATTATTTCATTTTTTACATTGCTTTGACTTTATTATGATTATAGACCAATATAAAAATAAGATAAAAAATATTATTATTGCATTACAAACAATCCATAGTTCAGCTGTTTCTCTGTTTTAAATCTGCATAATCAGCAGATCATTTGCATTTTTCTCCTTTTTCCTCTTTATTTTCTATTATGCAAAGCATTTTCTGAACTGTCAACGTTACATGAGAAACTCTACTGAGCAGCTATTTCTTCAAGCTGGTTTGGAAGAATGTACAGTTACTATAAGAGAATAGAGAAAACATCTTTTGTGGCACAGGTGGCTGAGTGTTAGAGAACGCACACACACACGTATGAGGCCTGAGTCTTGGTGCAGCGGATCGAATCCCGGCTGGGGTCCTTCTGCTGCATGTTTTCCCTCTACCACCTTTCCTGTCTCACTCTCACTGCCCCATCTATAGATAAAGGGTCTAACCCACCAAAAAACATAATAAACAAGACATATTTCAAATGTGGTTTAAATGAAATTTACCCAATTCTTTTTAAAAAATGAAAGGAAATTTTAAAAAAAGAAAGTGTAAGCCTTACATACATAATATTTTTGTCGATAAAGCCTACTGATTGCTCAGGCTGTAAGGAACACCTGCTACTTTAATGAAATAGCCACTCAAGACAGAAATAGGTACAGAGCTATAATCCTTTATTGATTTCCCTTTAAGTCCACTCCATAAATAAGGACATGTAAATGGAGGGCAGGGAGATGAATCAAGCTTCAGGCTATAATCTCTCGATGATTTGACCAATTAAACCCAATTTAGTCAGAATTAAAGGAGATATACATTAAGGTGAAATGTTAGATATGGACTTTTTGACCTTGATGCAAATGATACTTGAGTCTTCTGAAAGCTATGAGGTGGAGTTCCCAATATTGTCTTTTTGTCTGCATGTCCCAATATTGGGGAAGGAGGTTATTTTTCTAAATGGGAAAAGAGGACGGAGGGAGGGAAGTCACACTGATGTCCCAGGCACCTCGGGATGGAGAGTGAAAAGGTTCGTTTGGAAAAAGTTGACAAGAGGGACGTTTTGTATTTCACATGTGAGGGTTGGGGGACAAGGGGTTCAGTAAGCAAAAAGTAGATAGGGACAGTTCCCACCTGGCCACGCTTTGTTGCGATCTGATGAGAAAAAGCAATGATAAGCATACACACGCGCACACAATATACAAACACCACCGACGTAAACAGAGCAAACAAGCATAAAAAGAAAGACAAGGGCAAAATAAACATTTTAAGCTGATATCACATAGGCATGAACATACAGTGACATTATTTGGTCTTTCAAACGTACAACATAAAAACACACGAAAGGGAAACAAGAGACGAGACAATCGGAAGCACTTAAACGGATTACCTTGGGAGAGAGCAAAGCAATAGACAAGTCTGATAAAATATTGTAATGATTATGTGTACTCAACATGTGACAGCAGGAGGATGATCATGAGATAAGACAACAGGACAGTGTTGATAACATCAATCTATTGCATGCCTGTGCTCATACTGCATCCGAGAAAATGAAATCAGATTCAATCCCTCATATGGGACAAGGCCTGCTTTTTAAAGTCAGAAAGCATCCACAATGAATGCACCTTTTTCAGAATGAATGCAAACACACTTAGCCCTGCTTATGTGATGCATCATCATCACTAGGACGGAAATTATTCTTTATTTTGGTTCGACATCATTTTGACCATGGCCAGTGGTTAATTGGTCAATTGCTCATCATGATCTCTTTGTTTGTGTTCTCTCTGTTTGGGTCAACAGCGTTTTGGATTGGATGTAGCAGGTTTGGATTTCACAATAATAATTTAACAGTTCATTTTCTTTTCCTCTGGATTTCTCTTCAAACTGTCTGACTTGGTGAATATATTATAACAACAATACCATTCAAATGAAAGGAGAGTTATCCTGTAAGCCTTGACATTTGAATGTAGCCGTTTATGCTTACATGCCATGAATGTGAGTTGATGAGGGAGCTGATGCTGGACAAAATGCTGAACAGGGAGTGAAGAACATGTGAGGGAGGGATGAGGGGGCTGAATCTGATAACCCCTGAATCTCTGTCCTCAACATATTTCAGGACTGCGCCACAGCATACTACTAAGCCTGCTGAAATATGCGATTTATATTTAAAAACGAACATTGCATTAGCATTTACAAAGAGCTGCATCTTTATTTTATTTTAAGTCTTTATGTCTAAAAATGAAGGGCAGTGCATTATATCTCCCATTCACTCTGTTTAATAGTTTTCAGTTAGCATCTCTTTATTTGTGTACTTATTATGGACAGCAGCAGTCCTTTGTGTTCATGAATATTTGCAACACCTCTCACTCTTATGAAAGCGTGAACCTTTGAAACGGTCCTCTCTGACAGTACAGGGTGTTTTCACGGTGCTGCCTCGCTGTGCATTATGTATATTGTTCCTAAATAAATGGAGATCAGGTAATTGCACTTATGTAACCTAAACACAGATGCAACACAAACACACTTACATAACACAAACAGAGTAAATGCCAGTGTCTTTGATCGTGACTGTGGCAGTGATGATAAGAATAGCTAATAACGAAATATGACATTTGTTCATAACATTTGGCTGAGAGAGAAAGGCTGCAGCAGACACATCTATAAACGGTGAAAATGACAATGGCTAAGATGGACAGGAAGGAAAACATAAGACACAGACCAAAAGACAAGCAAGTGGATAGACAAACAGGCAGAGGGAGCAAGCTTTACCCCATAAGGCTCCTGAAAGAATCCAAGCCAAGAAAACAAAGACGGAAGGAAAAAAGTGAAAAAAAGAGACAGTCAGCAACAGATAAAAGACAGAGAGAAGCATCAATCTATAACTGGCGAGAGAGAAGAAATCAGAGTGACAGAAAGAAGTACAAAGAAAAATACACAGGCGACAAACTGTGGACAAACTTTCAGGACAGAGTCAATATGTGAAAGAGCGGCAGATGCGAAATAACTGGCAGAGCCAGTTGAAGCAGAATATTTAATCACCCTCCAGAGACTGAGAATGTAGGCCTGTAAACTTCAAGAGGCTCATTAACTCCCTTTATACTGTGACTATAATCAACATTTATTTCCTTTTTTCTGGAAGGTGTCTCTTAAAATTATGTAAAAGGACACTTGTATCTGGTCAGTTTAATTTCTAAATCAGTATGTGAAACGCAATGACCCCCATAGTTAACTCTCACTGATAAAATGATCCTAACCAGTGCTTACATTAGCCCAGTGCTCAACCATAAGGAATATCATCATGCTAGATTTCTGTCCTAATGAGTATTTATCACTTGCTCATTGCACCACGACTGCAGTGCAATTATTGCACGTGTCAAAAGGATAGCTTTGTCTCAATGTAGCAAGTGGGCATAATATAAGTATGATGATACCATACAAGGTGTCCCATCATAAGAAAAAATATACACCTTGCAGAACCCATGTTGTCTGTTATATTTTCAACTATCTAGAGATACAAGGAATATCTCGCATAAACACATGCCAATCCTAGACTGCGGTTTGAGCTGTGATTCAAAATAGATAAAAAATATGACAGGAAAAATTAAATTTGTTATAGTGCTGTTAAACTAGAGTCACACCAACATTTTCACACAGTGAATTGAGATGTAGGAGATGCAAGTATGTGCCAGCTTAGAGACTAGAATAATCTCTTTTTCTAAACTCCTTCTGCCCCCTCCTGAACCTTAAACCTATCAGCCAAACTGTGCATGGCCCATTAGCGGACTAGCAGGGAAGGGCTGTGGAGACTTTATGTAACAATGAAAGATGAGTTTGACATAGTCATGTCGGCGAAATAACCCCAGGCAGCACAAATGCCTAAGAGTTTGTGAAGGATAATTGGATGAACACACTGACGCTGTTTATTAGAGCAACACGCAGAGGCAGGGGGCACCTAACCCCAACGTGTTAGAAGGCTGGCCTGCTCCAGGGACGGATACTGGACAGAGGGTAACATCAGCTAAAAATACTGTAATACAAGACAACCGTTGCTTCACCAAGTTGTGCTGTGTTTGGATCCATCCTTCAACTGCATGACATTCAATGCCCTGCTGTGGTTAGAAAGTTACAGGCCACAGCGTTGGAAAAACCGAAAAATGACTTACGAGCAGGCGAAGGCCACCAGAGCTCCGCTGACCACAATGAAGTCCAGAATGTTCCACAGGTCACGAAAATAAGATCCAGGGTGCAGGAGCAGTCCCAAGTCAATCATCTTGAGTCACAGAATAAATAATAACAATCATTTAAAAAATTGTACTTATCTGACAGTTTCTTTGTTTTAAACCCTTTCACGGAAGCTACTCTAACCTGCCTCCTTCCTGGCTAATAAAAATGTTTAAAAGACCTCTAGGTGTATTACTTAGAACCTTTCCTTTTATTGACACACAGCATTCATTATCTAAATAATCTGGAGCATCATCACAGATAAGAATGATAAAACCACAAACCCCATGCCAGTGACATGACAATCCTGTCCTCTATCTGCCAGCTTCCTCATCAAAACACATGGGTTCATTGGCAAATTAAAAGAAGACTAGATTAACGACAATATCTCAACATGAGGCAAGTCCTAATTAGATTTTTTTTAAATATAGGAAACTGAAATGGAGTTGAACTCATGATTATATGTGACATAAACAAGTTAGAAAGTAAAAAGGTTTCAGTCCTCAAGTTCAAATAGCCCAACCAGGAATCCTAGAGTTTTATGACCTGCAAATTACCAGAACCTCCCTGAGCTGGTTCTTCAGAATTCAAATAAAAGTACATCGTGTCAACAGCCCTCTCACCTTAATCACCATCTCAAAAGTGAAGACCCCAGTAAAGACATAATCCAGATATTTGAGAACCTGCAAAAACAGAGCATTAGAAAATATCCCGGTAGACGACTTTTCAACAGATTCAGTGACAGATGTTTCCAGTTCAAGACACTTTGGAAGTATGTGTCTGTGTGTATGAATGGACCAGATATGCACAACATGTTCCTCTGCACTGTCTGAGATCTCAAGCTCTGTCAGCTTTGCACTTCCCTGCACTAACACACATTACCTCAGCATCCACACAAGAACACACCTGAATAAACAACATGCACACACACTACATCACCTCAGATTCCCTCTAGACTAGAATGCAAACTAGCTGTGCTTGTCTGTCAAAATGTAAAGGCTCAAGTCACATATCTGTGGGTTTAAACTAACACTGTATTCCTAAAATGGACTTATATCACATGCAGGGATCTAAAAGTACAGGACTTTTCCAAACTGGACCTGCATCCCCTTACCATTTTTTTAGGAAAGGATTTTAAGCCAGAGTGACCTTTAAAGCCACAACTTGTTCAAAATCAAAGCGCATTTTTGTACTGTTTGCTTCTCACTATGGGCAAGCTGTCAAGCCCTATTAAGAGGGACTTAATCAGTCTGAATGAATCAGACAGTAAACCCATGCACATTCTCATGCAAATACTCTGACAATGCCTCTGACAACCTGTGTGTTTGTTATGTACTTCCAGATGTTTATTTATGAAGTCTAGATGTCAGTCTGACTCACGTTGTTGCGCGGTGCATTGGCTTGCACGGGGTCCTCGGCTGCCAGAGCGATGCTACTCATGGTAATGACCATCAGGATGCACATTTCAAAGTAGCGTAGGTTGACCACGTAGTGACACAGCCGCCGCACCCTGCAAGGACACACACATATAAACACGCACATCAACAAATGAAAAAGTACATGCAGAGTACAACAGAGAGTATAGGACAGTGACAGATTAATAGGTAGATTCAGATGGTGTCCTCCCATAACAAATCATGAGCGGGATGCATGTCCTTCTTTATCAAACTAATGCAGAAAAAAATAGGCATGTCTGTATCAGGGGTGCCACATGAACCTGGGTACACAATGTACTCAATATTGACTAACCAATAAAAGGTTGAGTTATGGGCTAACAGGTTATTTTACATTTCTTCTTCAAAAAGTATCACAGGTCCTCTGAAATATCATTGCTTGCATCTATGATTTCATTATTTCAGTCTCCACCAAGTGTACATTATAGTATGTGGATTTGTAAGGTAGCTCAAAGGGTAAATAGAAGGTAGAGCTTCATTTTCAGCCTTAGCTGCCTCTTCTCCATGAGAGTCTGCACCAACACCTGCAGCATGGTGCATCTTACTTTTGTTCACTCACAAAAGGCATTGAGATGCTCATTCCATTGTCTCACCAACCAAATGAAAAAACAAAGTAGATAATCTGCATGAAGGAATGAACAATCTTTTCATTGCTTCATTGGTTATACACTAAAAAGGAAGTCTTTTCTTCAAGAGATATCATCAACAGTGAAGGCCATTTTGTTCCCAAGAGGGTCTCTGGGTCCTGTTAGGGCTTCAAGAGACAGTGCACACCAAGTACGCAAATTAAATCATTAAGTAGTTTTTCCCACTTTACAACCCAAACTATCAATCTTATTTTATGTCACTCCACTCAGTCACCTCCCAGTTATGACTTACGGATTTGTTTGCCCGAAGACGAACATGGAGCTGTAGGGAAGGATCTGTCGAGGCCCATTAGCTGCCTCCTCTTCCTCAAGATCTTTCTTCTCCTCACTAAGTTGGAAGTTGTCGCAGTCAATGTTGTTCACTGGTGTGGAAAAATAAATACACTCATTTAGCCCCAAGAAGCAGAAACATTAGTAAAAACTGAGATGTCTGTGAATTTGAAACGAAGGCTATTGGTCCATGTAGTTGTTTTATGATTCTATTTACTAAGTACATTCATGAAGAGGAATGATCATTAACTCAGCTAATTAGGCATTTCTCATAAAACAATGGTTGCAGGGCCAAGACTAATTAAGGCAGATATAAAAATCTTGGTTGATTATGAGAAAACTAATAACTTGCACAAATATACTCAATATATAATGAAAAATTAAGCCACTGAGTATTTTTAAACCAGAAGCATTTGTTAATATCCACATTTTTCTTTAAAACTGGGCAGGTTAAGTCTTAGCCTTGTAACAGTGCACAGGTTTTTTGATCAGGGACTTTGGTGATATTCTTAATTAACCTTAATTACCCTTAATGACTCTTCTGTAAAGCGATGACTTGTGGAAAATCAACAATTAAAAAATAAATCTATTCCTTCAACTGATGATGATGTGAGAATGACTCACTCGGTATGATGGTGGTTTCTCCAGGTGGGGCAGTGATGGTCACAGGGATGTGGATGGCGTTGCTGTTGAGGCCCGCCTGGCTGGCCCTGGTGGAGTTCTTCTGGTTGTCAGCATCCTCTTGCTTTTCTCCAAGACTCAAGCTACTCCGCATGGGCTGCAGAGGACTGGAGGCGAGGCCGTCCTCCTCGGCATCTAGCTGCCTCTCCCTGGGGAGAGAGGTGTGTAGCATATAACAGGCATCATTATACTGCAGTCTTAGGGTGCTTTAAGATTTTTTTCTGCCAGATAAGATCCACTGGGAATAAATCACAGTTTCAGTGGCAAAAAAGTAGAAATGAACAAACAAAAACATACATTGTGTTTATTTATAACTGCAAACTAATATAAATAACCTATAATTCTTACAGTGTCTTACATAGTGTCTTACAATGATAAATAAATCTAAATACATGGGCAAATAATCAGGTTCAGTCAAATTCAGGACAAAGATTTGCAGCAGGTATAACCATGTTATGCATGCTAAGGTTATGCCTGTCCCTCATGAACAAATATTCAAGACAGGCAATAAAGACAAAATAGTATTATTTTTAAAACTAGTAGTAACACTGTAACTATGGATGTTTACTTTTTAATTTTCTTTTTCGTTTTCTTTTTTAATTTATTCAGAAATAAAAGTTAAGGAAGTACAGAAATGTGATCATTCAAATCAGCCTTCTGGTCAACAGAAATGCCTGGCATTCAGCCTGAAAAAGGATGGTCACGTTTCTGATAGGTGGGGTACATAAAGCAGACTGAATACAAACTGTGAATTCTGTGAGGGTGACACTGCAGTTTGTAGTTAGGTAACGCCGGAGTTAAAATGAAACAAACACACACATTACCACACTGTGTAAGTGTTTCCAAGAGCTGGCTGTGGAGATTTGCATAATCACAATTAAAGAAATTCTGACCTGTGAGTCCACAGGATGTGGCTCGAAGATCGCACTGCAACAGTAAACGCTTGAATTGGTCTCTTGTGTGGATGGAAGGCAAAGGCCTTCACGATATGATACATATCACAATTGATATCTTATTTCAATTATTGCGGTCCTACGATATAGCGCGATATATTGCCATATCAATATTTTTTTCCCACCCCTAGCTTCAAGTGACAGGGAAACAGAGTGAATATTTGCAAGATAGGAAAATGTATAATTATACATTAAACTGCAGTAGCTCATACACCTGCTGCTTGTTTACACATCCACCAGTTACAGAGCAACATAATTGTTTCTGGCCATTTGCTAATGGTCCAGAAGTTCAATATTCACTCTCCCTTAGCTCTGTTTTTGGTCTCTAGCAATGCCTTAGGGAAAAATCTGGCTCTAAAGATGCATAATGCTCCACAAGTTTCACTAGCAACTTTGTCTGTCTGTAGTGCGGTGCAGAACAGGTAGTGTACAGTGATGTTTTCAAGCTTTGTTGTTACGAACAGCTGCAGCCGAGCAGCTGAAAACAAGGCTGTGAGAGCGGTAAGAGCGGCAAGTTGCCAGCTGGAATACATGAGTTGACAGTAGCTATGAATCTCTGTGAGTCATTTACCTATTGTACAACCGAAATGAGTGCAGGTGATTTCAGGTTGTTACATATAGTATGCCAGTAAATTCACATTCACAACTGTGCTTCAGCACCAAAGGTATTCTGGGCAAGTGTGAACTTTTTTTTATTTTGTGAATCACTTATATTATATCAAACAAGTGCTTATCTATCTTTGTATTCTGTCGTCCTCACACTTATCATTCATTGCTAGACCCGCAGCTTAAAAACATCTTAATTTATATAGTTTTTATTTTATTACCTATAGCCCATAATAGACCTAAGTCTTGTGTGCACTGCTGGTGCCATTATTTGTAGCAGCTCCCATAACATTTATCAAATAAGTTTAATTGGTGAGATCTGGATAGGTGATGCTAAACAAAGTTTTACAGGGAACATAGCAGAAATAAGTTGGTGTGCAAAATGATCCTTTTTCGTGTCTGCAGTCTTACCTGTAACCTTTGGTTCCATTCTTGTTCCTATTGCAGTCTTCTCCATCCAGTGTCGACTGAGCTCTGACCATACGAGAAGAGCGTGCCTTCCTCTCTCCGTTGCTATCTCCTCCTCCTCCACCCTTCCCCCTGCGCTCTCCCTGGGCTCCGTTTGCTATCATCCCATTTCCCTCTTTCGGTGGACGGTGAGAGTGATGGTGGCGATGACCTCTTTCTTCCCCTCCTCCTCGTACGTCATTGGTCTCGTCCTCGGGGGAGCCAGCCTGGTGTTGGTGCCTGTGTCCCTGCCCTCCATCGTGGCTGTGACTCCTGTCCCCTCTTCTCTCTTTTATCTGTGCACTATCTGCATTGTGATCTCTGCTCCGGCTGTGATGTGTGTGGTGCCTGCCTCCTCGGCCATCGCCTCCTTCCCTGCCCTCTCCGTTCTTGTCGCGGTGTCGATGATGCTTCCTGGAGTGTGTGTGAAAGTTGTCTCCCAGCCCATCTTGCTGGCAATCCCCTACTTCCTCCCGTCCTCCTTCAGGAGGCCTGCTGGGTTTGTCGCCATCTCTGGCCTCCACTACGAGCGGCCGGTCCAGGTGAGTCTTCATGTCGGGATGCAGGTGGAGGGCTGAGGACAAGCGGCGGCGCTCCTCTGGGTCGAGCTCATTGAACAAAGCCTCGCTGCTCGCCCTCATGTTGTGTCTCCTCAGCTGGTTGGTCCTCTGCTCCCACACTGACATGGTCTTTGCTGTCCGCTGCTGCTCCTTACTGCACACAGGAATCAAATCCAAAGGTAAAGATCGTATAAAACAATGAAAAAATGTGAAAACTTTCACGTTGCTTCATTATGAATTCTTCTGATGAAACGTCACCATCCACAGTTCCATCCATAGCAACATCATCTTTCTTTAACTGTCATCATCAAGCCCTAATGAAGTATAAGTAGTAGCCACGAGGTGGTCTATGGATGCTTCAGCACAAATGTTCACCATGGTAAAGCTTTCACTTACCATGCTTGAGTGTTATATGGAGCTTACATTTCCACTGCAAAATAAGATTGGTTTTAATTTCCCAGTACCCAGGATGGTTCAGTAAATCTCTTGCTCAGAATTTCTCCATTCTGTTCTTTTCAGATCTTGGGAGCCCTGTACCCTATTTCCCAAACCTCAAAGTCTCTCCAAATGGCTTTGATAGAGGTTTCCTGGGTGAGGTCATTTTATCACCATACTGCTTCAACCTGCACCAACAACCAGGTCTATGCTTATCATCCATTGATTTTTTCAAATGATGAACAAAGCACCCTTTTCCTGGACTAAAACACATGCCTAAATGTGCATGATACCAAAGGTCTTTCAGGCAAAAGCTCTAATTCATCCATGTGACCCACATCAAGACTAAGGAAAATACTTGAGGCTTCACAACACACAGGCCAGCCAGGCAGCAAAGCGATCCCTTTCTAAAGCAATTTCAAGATGGAGGACAAACACGTTCTAAAGTTTAGTTCAAACTACTGTAGGTATTCAACAGTCTGTCAAAGAAAATATAGAAAACTATATGAAAATGATCTTATTACTACTGAAAGAAATGTTAACTGTCTACAAATTCTACACTGCTTAAGACAAAGGAGTTAACGATTAAAACTATTCATTTTCCCAAATAACAGATGATGGCACAAGGGCACAAGAGAAAGAGCAAGTGCAATGCTTTTGATCGTCCCCAGTCCTTCACAGAATATATTCTGTGTAAATAATGAAGAGCAGATAGTTATCTTTATTTTGTTAGTTTTTAACTCCTTTTTTATGGCAGAGCATCTTTTCTTTTTACTATTCTGGCTTCACAGCAGCAGGCAAAATTAGAATAGCCTGGCATGTAAGCTGTAGATCCTAACATGCGAGTAAAACTAAATAAAAAAAAAAACTTTCAAATCCTGTGGGGCAGGCAGGATAAACATGCTATGGGTGATGGCCATTCCCGACATGGTTCTTCTTAAGGGAAAACAAGCTTATTCCTGAGAAGAATGTGGAAAAAGATCACACTGAAATGAGATTTGTGACCATGGTTTCAAGAGACAGAAGTGAAAATAATCAGAAACACAACCAAGACTCCTTGGATATGTGCATATTTCCATCTATCATGTATGATGGCATTGCATACGGTTTTTGTTTCTATGCAGGATGACTTATTTACATGGGGTTATATGTGTTAGTTAAGTTTGTTCCATCTGGGCAGCTGTACCTCAAGATTCGTCGGGCGGGGGAGGAGTAGACAGTATAACTCCTAAAAGACAAATAGAAGACACGGACAGACAGAAAAGACAAAGGACACAGGACAGGTATCCACAGACAGGTGAGCTACAGACATACAATACAGGGAGTGTTTCTGTGTTAACAGAAAGGAAAATGAGACATGTAACACTGAGGGGACAGGAGTAGTATTTTGTGACATAAAGCACATGCACACACTGAAAAAACATGTGAGAAGAGCAATGTTAAAGAAATAAGAGCCAGTTCTTGTAATAAATGTGTGTAACCCCAGCGAGGTGAGATGTTAAATAAGCGTCTCTGGTTTTCCGTCAGCACTCTAATCGATTGAGACAACAGATTGCCGGGCCGGGGAGCAAAGCTGCTGCGTTTAATTTTGGCCGCGGCTCACATTGTCTTTTAAAGTGGTGTCCTGAGGTCTAAGATAACAAACAGACTGGAAATGCCAAACTGCCTGCGGGGATGGCAAGGCTCGAAGAAATTAAACATTTATACAGAAATTATTCACATCAGAGAGCACAGAGCGGAAGATGAATTACTATAGGCACCAACTCGGACGAACTGGAGCCCTCAACAAAGTACACAGTGGTTGGTTTAGGCCAGAGGGAAGCATAACTGTGTTTATGTATCAGCGGTTTACACTCAAAATTACACTCACGCTGGTCCCATAGCTTAAAATGTGTTATGGGTTTGTGCTATTTACATGTAATTGCATTTTTTTCTGCTGTATGAGGCACTTTGTGATTACTTGTTGTTTTTTAAGAATCAAGGAGAATCAAGAAAACATTTCACTTTACCAGCAATGAAGACATGATAGACTACAATTTAGCTTTGTGGAGGTCCAGAGGAATAGAGGAGAGGAAAGGAGAGGAGAGGAAAACAGGAGAGGACAAAAAAAGAGGAAAGTGAACAAGAGAAAAGAGGCAGAGGAAAAAAGAAGGAAGGAGGAAAGGAGAGGACAAAAGGAAAGAGAAGGGGAGAGGAAACAAGTTAAGGAGAGAAAAAAATGAGGATGTAAGAAGAAAAATGAGAAGAGCAGATTTACCCAGAGTGGAGAGGAGACAGGAAAGGAAAAGGAGAAGACAATGAAAGCAGAGGAGAGGAAACAAGGAGAAGAGAGGAGAGGCAAGGAGAGGAGACGAGGAGGAGAATATTGTAACAGAGAGTGATAACTCACGGTGACTGAATGCTGTTGATGGACGACCTGCGAGAGAGTGCATCTCGATTTTGCTTTACAAAACTGTACATGCAGAACAAAAACAAAAGAAAAAATGAGACACAAATCTGAAGGGGACACGTGGATGGTCAGTCATCAATCCACGTGTCCCCTTCCGTCTTACAGTAAAGGACTAATCTGTGCAACTACTTCAATAACACAACACCAACAAAAGCGTTTTTGTTAGCAAAGACATTTCATAATAACAAAAAACTTAAACTGAAAACAATTCAGGAGTTTCATTCCAAAACTAGAAAAGCACAAGTTTCTACTGTTGAAATGATATTTTGATAGCAAAAATGTTTTGTATTTGTTATGTATTTGTAAAATAATAAGGCATTTTGAGATTCTTCTTCCTGTAAGAAGCTGTAGTCATTTTGTAATGAAACCCTGTGTGTCTCTGAAACAGCACACATAATGCACACACAACAGTTCATTTAAAATAAAAGCACTGGTTTGTGAGCTCACTGTTCAATGTACAAACTAAAATATTCTGGGAACACTGAAAGTAATGCAGAGGATCACATAATTACAGTAATGACAGTGAAAAGGCGAAAGATGGGAAAGTCAGCTAACCAGTGATTTACAGAGATTATCACTTTCTATAGTCTATTTGACTCATTTCTTAGTGAGGAGGACGACAATTAAGGAGCGAGGGTGAATCAAAGCTGATCACATCATCAAATGAATAAAAGGCTGTCACACAAAGGGCTCCACAGAATTGAACAATACTTAATCATATCTAGACTGTGCACATTATTGTTTTTTCCCCCACATTATCAGAACAGATGGGTATCAAAGAAAGGCACATTATAACCTCCAAAGTTGCATATTGCAGCTATAAATCATTGAAAAGGATGAAAACGCTCTAGTTTTTAGCCCTGCTTTCTCTTTACAGGCTCTAATAATTTCAGCGTTCATCCAGGCTCCAAAAATAGGTTGAATTTGGAGATGTAATTAATTTCCAAGTTGACACGAGACCCCAGACCTGTCAGTCACAGACTTGTGGTAGCGAGGGGGCGGGTCAAGATTTCTAGCATGACAGGAGCTATCTGGGTACATAAAGACATCTCTGTCATTATTACATTAGTGAAGATGGGAACCTTTGACAGTGGAAATTAAGGTTTCCTTCCATCTTGTTTATTCAGACTCAGTTGCCTCTCCTGTATTTTTGCTTAGTAGCTAATTCTTAATTTGAAACTACGCTCAATCATTATTATATTAATTTGGTAAATTTCTCTTAAGCTGGTTTCCATAATGGTTTTATATTAAAGATGCCCTGCAGAGTGTCCTTGTAAACAAAGAGTGTATTCTTGATGCTTAACGAATAAGCTGAATTGATTTCTTTCCTCATAAAATATTTGCAAGGTTGATGTTTTCATATTCCATATTGTAATATTTCAATTTATGATGCCCCTTGTTTACATCCAAGTTGGTCCACTCATGGGGATCCTGTAATATTCTAATATTCTTTGTTACCTTTTAATGAGCCATTTGATTGCATTCTACTTAAGTCAGCTAAGTCAGATGAAACATGATTCAGGAATGATATTCAAAGTCCAAAAAATGGTCAATCTGAGGAAAATGAAAATGAAATATGTCCGGTCATTAAACAAATCTACAATTTTGTGATTTTAAATTGACAAAAGTTTCAGCATCTTTGTAGCAGTTTGACATAATTGAATTATATTTTGAAACTTTGAAGACAAAATGTACATGTTGGTACAAGTAAAGAACACAGGTGTGAACTAACATGTAATGTTGACAGTAGCCTCTCTAATTGTGTCTAGTCTTGACGAAAGAAGAAAATATATATACAACAAACAAGGCAATGTCACACTGTCATAGTGGGAGAAGGTGAGGAGAAGTGCAGAACGTACATCAAACACAGTACGTGTCACACTGAGAGGGTAGAAGAACATTTAGTGGGACAGGACACTGACTGACAAAAGGAATCACAAAGGGAAATTCAGCTCCAGTGTGGGTGAACACAGCAGGTGTCAGGCAAGAGAGATGCTTGGAAACTTACGCGGCGATTGAGATGTTTGCTGCTGACATCGGGCTAACTTCCTTCACCTCCAAAGCCTTCTGCAGAGCAAGCTTCTTATTGGCTGCCTCCTCCTGCTCCTCTTCATCCTATTATCAGTGACAAACAAGGTTTAAAATAGTTCTTAATGGAAATGTTATTAATAAGTGTTAAAATCATTTATTGTGACCCGGCCTACCTTAGTCAGCTCCTGTGCGTTTGCGAGATTATCAACAGCGATAGCCAAGAAGACATTCAGGAGGGTGTCTGTAAAAGAAGACTCAGGAGAAAATACAGATATATGGATGTACTGGGCACCCTTTGATAAACTATACAATGATTGTTATTCTTCGTCTTCTTCTTCTTCTTCTTCTTCTTCTTATTATTATTATTATTATTATTATTATTATTATTATTATTATTTTATTCATCTCCACAACTTCTAAAACAAATTGTCAGAATATGTTTGTTCTGTACAAATTCACTATAGCCCTATGGGCCCTTGAGGGCCTTTAAACTTTTTCAATGTGCTTGAGTTCCATATAACACACAAGACGAAGTTACTAATTCTACCTGAGTTTCCAAATTTGGAAGCTTTTCAACCGAAAGTCATTATATTCTGCTATTTTGGACTGTAACACACTTCAGTTTTAATTACAAGATGTCTGAGAGGATACAGTTTCCAAAGAGCGTGAGGACAATGAAGTAGACGGAGGAGAACATGCCACGACGAACACCTCCTTGAGACTCAATCCCGTGGTACATCACAGCGTTCCAGTCCTCTCCAGTCAGAATCTGAGGAAGACAAAAGAGTCAGAGCGATGCTGGGGACACGGGCGGGTTGTAAAGCACCGTGCAAATCTCACAGTGTAGAATTAAATTACTTTACAGAGTGAAGGGTTATGAGCACAGACTAATTGAAGGATTATCAGCAAGCTCATTAGGGGACAGAAGGTACACAGACCAGTCATTCCCTCTAATTAAAATGAACGATAGCAATCTTTTTTCCATAAAGTCAATATTCTCACATTTATTCATATAGTTGTAAAGTGCCATATGTGTGAATTAGGCTGAGTGTTACCTGGAACACAGTAAGGATGGCTGCAGGGAAGGTATCAAAGTTTGTGGTTGGGGTCTCATCCTCAAAGTTAAACCTAAAAGAACCAGAGTCAGAACATCATCAATCATGTTTAATCAATAAGAAACATGTAGTCCCAGTCAGATCTTAATGGCAGCTACCTGCAGTTCAGGAAAAGATGTAGGGAAAGGTATACTTATTTGAAAAACTAAGATAAAAAAACAAAGAACATCAAGACACCATATGGATTAACAGTTTGAGGAGCCCGTTGCTGAACTATCTACGCAACAGTACATGTTTCTATTCAATAGAAACATGTCACAGCACAAAACAACAACACATTTAAACAGTGAGTCACAGCTACACCATTTCTTCTTCTTCTTCTCCTCGTCTGTTACGCTTTTGTCATCAGCTGTCAATCCACAATGCCACCCCAAACACATTTATACTTCTAAACTTGTGAGGACCTGCACTGACAATGTGTTCTAGCTTATTTCAACCTGGTCTTCTGTTTTATCCATTATTTCTATCATCAATAATATCAAAGGCAGAATTAAGAAATGTATTTTCATTTCTGTGATAACTTAAAAAACTTTCTTAGTACTTTTAAAATTAACTGTGTGAGACTAGAACAAAAGATAAGGAGCCAAATAAACAGTTGCAGCAGAGAAGAAGCTGCCGGTGTGTCTGCAGCTGTGGGAGGGCAGAGCTCCAGAGAGGTGACACACTGCACTCAGCTATTCTGGAAATGAGAAATGTTCGTATGGTATATGATTACTGCCAAAGAGTGTAGAAAAATGCACAAAAAGCATATTAGGATGTCCAGTCAACAGTTTTACAGATGTCATGGATATAATAGATGTCTAGGCCGGGGGGGATTTTTACATGATTGCTGGGATCAAGGATCTCTTTCCATTTGTGTGATTAATACTGTTACTCTGCAAAATATTGTAATACTCTTTCTAATCCTAATATTTTTCTCTCCAAGTTAGTTGCTGATTACTGTATTCCCAGATCTTACCTGAAGAATACGATCAAAACTGATAGAAATTATGACAAAAAGCCACAAATAATACTTTGAAGTAATTGTTTAAACATCAAAACTATATCTGACCTAAAACTATTGTTTAAACCTCCCGATAGTCCTTTGAATGAAATGAGGACTAGAAAAACTGCCCTCACCTTCCAAAAATATCTAAACTCACATTGGCCCTCACAAAGACAGAAGTACAACAGAAGTATAGGAGTTTTTCACATTCCTTCACATCTTCAAACAGACACTGATGTATTCATACAGTAGATGGAGGGAGCTGTCTTGTATTGATAATGGATGAGACAGAGGGGGAAAAACATGCACCATCAGGAAACACTAATCACCAGGGAGCCACAGCTCTAACTTTCAAGTCCAAAACACACTGCCTCTGCAGCTCAGGGCTGCATCATGTGACACGTCATATGCACAAGAAGTAGGCATTGCACATCAACAAGTCCACAGGGTGCATTAAGGATCTAACATCATGCAGACAAAATACAGTAAATCTGGAGTGATGCTTTGATTCTCTTCTTCGTTTTCTCTTCTTTTGACTTGATTCCACACCTTAAGACTTAATTTCTGCTTACTATTGTGTTTTAAAAATATCTTTACAATACTGAAAATGTTAGTTGTGAGGATCTGGGTATTTGAGTTTTTCCTTGTCTGCTGTGACAGCTACAGCACCACAGAAAATGAAATGCTATCGGCTGACAGGAGAAGAAATCAAGGTAGCCTCGATATGCGACGCAGAACAGAAAGCCTGAAAAAGACTACATGTAAAGCAGGGTTATATGGAGTATAGTCCAGACAGCCGCCTTGACACACGTCCTACAGTGTCAGTATGTTTTGGGCTCAACATAACAACACTCCTAAGTGGAAAGATGAACTCACTTTAACACAGGGAAAAGACAATGACACAACACAGATAAATAAAGATTAATAGTGAGTGAATGAATGAACAAAGAGAAATGTTGTCTTCACAGTTGTTGTCTTCACATTATATTTTTAGTAGCATCCTTATCATCTCATTTGTTTAACAAAAGCCATTTTCACAGATCTTCTAAACCTGCTCACAAATATTAAACAAAAAAAAAGGACAAGACTCATTGACTCGAAGGTCAATGAATCAGATTCAGCAGAGCCTAACACTACTGTGTTCGCACAAAACTGAAACACCCAAGCTCACTACATTTAGATTAGTACTGACATGTAACTGCAGAGTTATTTAGTCTTAACGTTAAACTTTTTCTTGAAACTTTGCCATGGGGTCCAATTTAATCTTCACCTCACCCTGCTTTCTTCAAACATGCACTTCCTACACAAAGGATCTAAATCTTTTGAGAAATCTCCCAAATGATCCAACAAACCTGCCAAAACCTGAATCCGTGGTCTTGAAACTGAAGAAGACAATGAGAGAATGACACAGAAATGCATAAAGATGGGTTGGTCATTCAACTGAAAACAAGCTACACTGCAGATCATTCAGTATTTCAATAAATCAATCAAGACTCTTTATTGTCATCATGTTTTCACATAACAAAATTAAGGTTGGTGATTTCCAGCTACAAAACATAAGTATATGTAAAAAGATGTAATATATACATAAATATCTAAAGATTTAGCCACTTAGTCTTAAGAATGTGACAAATATAGGACAAATTTAAAGACAGGCCTGAGGGAAATTCTAAAAGATTTTTAAATGTGTATTGTTGAGACAATTATTAAAAGCAACAAGTGAATATTGGGAGGTTTACAGCATTAAAAGAACCTAATAAACAAACAATTAAACACAGTTAAACAATGATTGTTGAAAAGTGATTCTGGTTATTCATCTAACATTGAATTGAGCAGTTTAATGAATGAATAAATGAATGAATAAATGAATTGATTAATATGAAAAACTACATTTTCCCTAGCTCAAGATCCAGATGTGGACATAAGTCTTGGTACCCTTCCATTAAAGAAAGGAAAAATCTCAAAGGTCCCTGAAATAATTAACGAAGGTACACTGACAAAGATAATAAAAAATAAAAATTAACTTAAAACTAACTAATGAAAATCAGACATTGCTTTTGTATTGTGGTTCAACAAAATCATTAAAAAAAACAAAAGAAAACAAAATGGCCAAGAAAAAAATTATGGTGAGTTTTTCTTTCTTTAACGGAGGTGTACCAACAATTTTATCGACAGGACTGCTCCATTCAAAGATGTACATCAAATGTGACATTCATTCAACTTCTAGGACATATTTTGTTGCTATTGGTATTGATAAAAATGGACAGAAGAATGAAATTCATTTACAAGACACAAGAATGAAATTCTGAAAACAAGATTGCTCTCCTTCTCTCAAGCAATGCAAGGTTATAACTTTCAGAAATTGTGGTGCTGGTTAGAAATTATTAAGTGGGGCCTGAGACGCATTGGTTAGGGATCTGTTTTTGTGACACGATACAACCTTGTACAAAATGGAAGAATGACCACATTTAATTTTGTCACAATAAACCTCATAGTGATGCCAATTAAAACATAATGGGAACTGGTTGGAAATTTGTATTACTAGCTGTGGTAGTCAAAGCTTCTTTTATACTATGGTACCCTGCTACTATAGCAACTTTTAGTGAGTACATGGTAAGAGTGTGTCAACTAGTTTGAAAAAAATAGAAACTATGCTGTGTTTAGAGAAAAAACAACTGTGTAATATAGAGGAGCAATATTACTAACAATAGCTGAACACTACATCTTGCAGTTGAGAATGTATTAAAACAATTAGTGGTGCCAATCAAGTCTCATATTGTCAAACCCTCTTAATAACAGTGATGAGGTACCACATTCAAGGTCCACACTAATTGACATTATACTTTTTATTATTCTATACTCTTTACCAGGACATGAGAGTAATTCTTATGCTGATGACACCATTATGTGTGCCACCAATTCAACTTGCACCTACGCTCTTCAAGTCTTCACTTTTCAATCTTATGCTTAATTTAGTGTGGACAAAACAAGAGTCAAGGCTAATATCTATAACTCAGAATGGATCATTCTGTACCATCATGCTGGCCCATCGTTTATCACATTGCTGTCATAGCTTTCATAATCATCAATACTTAGGGTTAGGGTTAGATAACCTATTTCACAATGAGGTAACAGTAAATGCTAAACATGTATGTATGTATTTATGTATAAATACCTTGATTTGACTGATTCAAACAATTATTATTTAAAATATCATCATTATTTCTTCTATATGGAATGAATGAATGAATGAATGAATGAATGAATAATTTATGTGATGTATGTAATGTGATCCACCATGTATAGCAGTTAGGGAAGCGAGATAAAAATGTTTGGACAAAAAACAAACACCATACACACAAAGGAAGAAGAAGGGTCTGCAGAAATGAGGAGAGGAAGTGGAGAACATTGTTACCACAGCGACCGTCTGCACAAATGACAGCTGGTTTCTCCTTCTCAGAGCAGATCCTGTAATATGTGCATGTGTGTGTGTGTACTGCATGCATTTGTTCTACTAGATCCCAACCAATCCTGGATTTTTGATGCCAATATTTGAGACTAAGGAAATTCTTTATGTTTTTGTAACAAAGACACACAACAAAACATTATGAACCGGGTATTAATCACTACATCTCCACAGATAGGTTGCAAAATCATGTAGAAAAGAGGAGAGGATGCTATAATAGCACCAGATTAATGCAAGTAATTTTGGATTGTAATGTTAAATAATAACATGTGGCTGTAATGTTAAGGCGCCCACACATTATTGGACAAAACCAGTATTGGCCAATAATATCAACCAGAATGTATCGTTTCCGGCTTTTATGTGTACTATACATGCATGAAGGATATTAGGTTGGGAGGGGACGAGGGGAGAGAAGAGGGGGAGGGGCAGATAATTCAATAAGCCTTTTCTCCCTTGGTATGTCATCATATTCTCTCTCTCCATGCTTCTCCTACCTTGGATGCTGTAATGAGACAAGGAGGGACCCTTGTCTGATTACAGCATCCTTCATCACACCTCCCTCTCTCCACCCATTGCTCATCCCACCATCACTTTCCCCATTTCATCTCAGCCACTCCCTTCTCCCTCCTTCCCTTCCCTGCATGCTCTCCGCCATCTCTTCTTCCCTCCCACACTACTCCCTCCATCCTCTTCTCCTTCCTTGAGGATTAGCGAGTCCAGTGCAGGGACCGGTGGTTGGCGGTTTGCTGCTGTGCCTGTGTGCGCCGACCTCTGTTTACTCTGATAATAGGGATTGGGAGCGTGCTGCATGGCTTCCGAGCGACATCCACTGGGACTTCATTAAATCAATCCTGAAAACAAGTCATGTGAGGCCAGACTCCCCACAAGCTTGTGCCCCTAACCCCCCACAATATCTAATCCTTCAGACAATAGCAGCAGGTTTGTATTATATAGGTGAATGTGACACACATCTCTGAAAAAAAAACAGTCATGTACAAGAGGACTGGAGATAACGGCTGCATGAAAAACTGCAGAGCACTGGGACTGTGGCATAAATCAGGACACATATGAGAAGTAAAGAAATGAAATGGGCTTTTACTGTAAGAGGAAGAGGCTGAATACTGAATAGAGAGAGGCAGCAAACTCTACATACGAGAGATGCAGCTCATCAGTCCCTGCTGGATTTGGAGGTTTATGATTATTACGACCACAAAGGCTGAAACTGCAGCCAACTACAGCTAATATTTTCCAAATATTATGCCAGACATTTTGTGTTAATATTTAAAAATGGAAAGAATTGAAAATGACAGAATACATGTGTTTTAATGTCATAGGGCTCAAAATATGTTTAGGACCTTAAGAATTTCTGTTTCTGTTCTCTTAAGCAAATGCAATGATTTGTTGGGCAGTATTAAGTTGAAATTCTTCTTGTTGTGCCAAACAGTGCTTTGAAAAAGCTACATAAAGTAAATGTTAGGTTAAAATTAGAGGCTGAAATTGTTTTGACTTGCAAACTTAAAAAGAATGTCACAAACAGTCTAAAAATGCAATGTGAAAATGGAGGTTGAACCGATTGGCATTCAGAGTAAAAAAAATATTTTTCACTGAGCCTCCACAGCTCTCCTGAGTCTGACAAACTCAGAGTTAATCAACAAAGAACTCAAATTCAAGAATGAAAGCAACAAAGGAGCAAAATTCAATGTTCTATTACAGTAAATCCTGCATGTCTCCTGTGAGCTTATCACATTTTTCTTCCAAAGATGTCCTGCGAGTCTCAGCAGGGAGATAGTCCTCGGCCTTGAGCTGCATATCTTTCAATTCTCACAATTTTAGCAGGAGATTACTTTTGGTGTTTTGAGAACAGAAACATAATATTTAAGCAAAATATAAAGTCAGAATATTTCAAGAAAAATCTGAAATAATTTGACACCTTTTACACCGTTTATTTTTAGACTTAGGAAATGTAGACCTCAAACTAGCATGAATGTTAGTTCAGTATGCTTGGTCCAATGTGCAGGGCTGGCTGAAAGCACCATGTGGACGTCAGACTAATCTCACACTTGTCCATCACCAGAGACTAATGTGATACTAATGATGGCGCAGACTGTTGTAAGCCTTGCTGCCATGGCAACAGCCTGCTGCTTAAAAGACATCCAGTTGTGTTGTGGTGTTTGTGATGGCCATTAGTCCGAGGAGACGTGAAGTTATGTGAAAGTGGCTTTCATTTGGAAGTGCACATAACCTGACACAGCAGCAGATGTAACAACAACAAGCACTGGTGACGGTACACTGAAACCAACTGAGGTCAGTGCTTTCAATAAAACCATGATTGAACTATACCTTATTGAAAATAAGCTTTGTACATCACATCATGAGGTGAAACTTTAAATATTGTTATTGTATATGTTATTGTTATTGACTTTAGCTGTAAGGGGCTCAAACAAATCAACAGGTTGGCAAAACTTATTTGTGAGGGGAAAACAAAGGTGAACTGTAAAATTATTGTCAAAATGGTCTCTTGTAAACAGACATCACAGCTTACTGACTGACTTCCTGGTTAGAGTTTGACCTATTGTATTTATGTGAATGTGCAGAGTTTCCGCATGCAATGAGGGATTTAGATACAAGTAAAGTGGTAGATCTGGATAAACTGCTGGCTGCTTGTGATTCGTGTCCCACTAGGCTTCATGTGAAGATGTGTCTTCCCAGATCTCACCAAATATTGTTTGTGCATATTTTAATAACCAACTAAGAAATAAGGCCCACACTGTAATAAACCCCAAATATCCCTTGGTTGCTGTTTCTTTCCAAGTGAACATAATGTAAAACTGTAAATGTTTTAGGTTTCATAGGGATAAGATACACTGGTGTGCTGTAAATATAAGAATTATAGTGATATCTACAGCCTGTTAAAGCAAGTAACATAATGTTAAAAGGTAAATAAATACTGAACACAGTGAACCTGCCTGGCTGAAGCAGTGGTTGTGTGATTTGAGGTGACGTGTGGGAAAAAGAAAGTAAAATGTGTGTGCGTGTGTGTGTGTGGAGTCAGACGGGGCTGGGTGCCAGCCCTTTGATTAACTGCAGCCAGCCCAGACTCATGAGGTGTTCCTGTCATTAGACGACATGGAGCTCCTGCTGAGCGTGATATCAAAGGCCCGCAGTCTGTGCTGCTGCTCTGCCAGCTACCTGCTGAGTCAACACGTCTGTCACCACTGCCACGCCGAGCCAGGGATCACACACAGGTAGGAGGGTCAGATGGAGAGATGAGTAGAGGAAAAGAGGAGAGGATGTGTGTGTGTGTGTGTGTGTGTGTGTGTCTGTCAACATATGTGTCTGTATCGTGTCATGGATGGACAGAGAGAGCAGACAGAGTGTTGTTGAGGTTAAAGGTATTACTCACTGTCCTCCGAAGAGCTGCATGCCCAGCAGGGCGAAGACCACGATGAAAAGGAAGAGAAGGAAGAGCAAACTGATGATGGACTTCATGGAGTTGAGGAGGGAAACCACAAGGTTCCTCAACGAGTTCCAGTATCTGAGACGAAGCAGCAAACACAGACAGTTACAGGTAAGTGATCCATTAAATGTTTCTCAAGAGTTGAAGGTACAGTGAAAGAACAAACAGAGACAGAAAAACAATGCCAAAAAAGACAGAAACAACTAAAAACAGGCAAGGAAAGAGAAGCAGCAACATATAAGACAAATCAATGCGTCAGGGTCTACGGCTGCCATTTTCAGCGAATCACAGGATTACAGCTAATCTAATGAAATAAAGGGATTGCCTTCAAACTCTAACAGGATTGTCAGTTCAGAGAGAAAAGAATTAAGAAAGCCCTGAGAAAAAGTGCAGCTACTCCAACATTAAACCTTGTATCTCCAGAAGGTAGCGACTTAAAAAGCACAATTTTAAAATGTTGGGATTGACATGAGAAATGCTCGTTTGTCAGTTTATTTAGTTTAGCACTGTAAACCCTAAACATGCTTTTTGAATCATCTTCACTACACCTACATGTCCAGGATTAACAATATTCTAATATTTATTTTTAGAATACGTCAGTTTGAGTAGAAAAGCAGTTTTTTTGTATGGTAATTATAAGTTGGACAAAACCTGTCTCAGTAATCCTAAAACAGGAATAACCAATACAAGTAAGTCAAATTACGAAGGATATAAAGTGATATACAATAAGAACCAAGCTGATGGGACATGGTAAGCCTTAGATTTGTCAAAAGGTGTACTCTAACTTTGTCATCGTCCTTTGTATTTTCAATTTTAGAGTTCAGTTCACTTCAGTTTAGTTTACTTGTACTTGATGTCTGTGATTTTGGCACTACAGTTCCCATCACGCTTTGGGTCATGTCAACAGAAGTCCAGCATTTCCATGTTCCGTAGTGTCTTGAGCACCTTAAAGGTTAACGGTTTTGGAGGTTCAAGTAATAGTAATCGGGTTTTTTTGCTTTTGGGTGATGAGCTTATTTTACTAACTGTGGGTAGTCTCACGTGTGTGTTTAAATTGAACTCACTTGGTGACCTTGAATATCCTGAGAAGTCGCAGGGCTCTCAACACACTGATACCAAAGGATGCTCCTGGTTTAATCATGTCCCAGATCACCTCACAAATACTCCCCACAATCACCTAGAGAAGAGAACAGAGGATCAGGTTGGTGCCTGCTGTATTTGACTTTGTTTCAATAAGTCAAACAAAGTGGTTGACAATATAAACAGGACAAATATCTTCTTGTTAGCCTGTAACTTACCCCAAAATCAAAGCAGTTAAAGGAGGAGTGGAAATAATTTCTCGCTCCAAGGCCGTACATCTTCAAGGTCATCTCAGTCAGAAACAAACCCAGGAACACAAACTCTGCTGTGTCTGTTGTCACGATGGACAGAGTAACAAAAAACAGGAGAAATTAGCTTTACAGGTCATCAACATTGTCTGTGGGGGTATGAGTGTGTATTTGTATGTGCAACTTACAGAGGGCCTTCGTAAGCCACTTAGGCTGGTCATAGTGGACTATGGCCACACACAGAGTATTGAGGCCCACCAGACAAAGAACAATCCAGTAGAAGCTCTGAGCCTTCACCATGCGTCGAATGAAGAACCGGATCCTCTTCTCCTTACGGCGGAAGTAGGAGGAGCTGTCCATTTTACCGCTGCTTTTCACACTGGCCCGACCGAATGGAGAGCCCGGAGGAGCTGAGAGCGGAGATGGAGAGAGGTGAGAGAGGAAATGTGTGAGCACGCAACGGTTAAATATTTGTCACTGTTTCACAGTTTTCCCAGTGAATCACTTCGGGTGTTTCTTTCTTGCCTTCTTCCTGCTACTGTAATGAGCAACGTTCCCCTCTCATCAAGATCATAAGTATACTCATACATGACGGTTTCCAATATACTCTGACAAAATAGCTGAAAATACCTTTTTATTGTTATTTTGTGTTTGGTAGGTTTTAGTTATTTTCTGGCTCCAGTCAAAATGGGCGTGCACTGGCGTTGTCTAAGTGATCCAGCTGAGGTAGATGGAAAAATGTCCTTTTTGTTGGTGTAACTATAGTTGGTCAAAGAGTGCCAACACACTCCAATGTGTCAAGTGATGATTTTGTTGTTGTGTTGCTTTTACATGGATACTTCTCTCATGTCATCTCAAAAAATATTAGCTTAGGTTAGCATAAAGACTGTAAGCAAGGGGAAAAAAAATAGTCTAACTGTAAGAATGAGAAATTATGTTTCAGCAGAGAGCAACTTCCGACCCAGACATAGCTCCAGTACATATCTCACACAACACCCAGTAAAATAAATCGGTTATATTTTTGTTTGTTTGTTTCACCAGTACTGTCATATATAAATGTTTGTATTTAAGTGCTGTATATTAAGGTGGATTTATATAGATTTTTTGGAACTTAAAACAACAGTTTTGGCCTGTCTCCACCTGCTGATGCTGTATTTCTTTGAAAAATGATGATGCATCCATACTGCTCCAGTCTTCCAGTTTTCCAAGCGTCGTCAGAATTGCACTTGGGCCTCTGTTACCGAAACTGCAAAGATCTGTTGTTTGCCCAACACCCCAACACCCACACGCATTTGTGTGCAGAGTTTGCACTACAATTGCAGCCCTGATACAGGAAATTAGAGCTCAAGGATCTCAAGGTTTTTAAAATAGAAAAGTAACAGGGATTCTTTTCCATTTCACTTCTGCTAACAAGCACTGTAAGTTATTTGTGGACAAGACTTTAACTGGTAAAAGCAACAATACCCACCCAAGGGAGAGAAAGAAAAGTGTGAAAATCACCTGAACACTTGAATTTCCCTCACAGCTGCTCATTAAAAAATATGCACTTAATACATTTGTACCGCGCAGGACTGCAGGCATCGTGTGTGAAACAAGTGAGATGAGAGCCGAAAATTGACTGTGCGGCGCATCTAGTCCCTTGGCTCTTAATTTTATGGAAAACAGTCATGAGATGAGACAGAAAAAAAAGTGAAGGCAACAAAATGGTTTCAATTATCAGGCTTATACTCATTTCCAACCCATAGACAAGCAGTTGCATGTTGTCTTTGTGTGGGACCATGAAGTCCATTAATATTAAAATCTCTAATTCTAATGTGCTGCAGGTGATTCTCTTGCTATTTTAATTTAACAGTCTAATTAGAAAAGTTAATTATACTCCTTTTCCCCAAAGTTGACATGCATCTCCAGCCGACAGAAAGAGCTTCAGGTCTGCAGACAGAGATGGTGCTAAATCTGCCTTTGTGATTGTTGCATTTTTGTGAGATATCAAACAAAATGTCGTGTAGAGATGAGGTGACATGACATACTAATCTGTTAAATGGAGACCTGAGAGTCAGAGAGTCAGTTATGGTGGCTTTTATTGTAAAGGTCGACTGTGTGAACAGACAGCATGTGAAGGTCAGAGGTGATCAGCTGGTGGCTGCTGGATAAAAGACTTACCAACAGAGGAGATGTCCGCAAATGGATCCTCCCCCTCCTCTGCCCCGATGAGGTCGTTTTTACCTTTCTTGGCTTTACTTCGTTTCAGGACTGTAAGGAGAAGGGATTGATAATCATATACGAGTATTATCGGGATGGTGCTTTTCTTTTACACAAAACAATCTTTCATATAAATCTGTGACAGTGAAGGAGTCAATCTCAGTCTTTTTCAAAATGTATTTCAATGGAACGACTCTCATCCCAGCTCAGGATACAAGTGTATGTGTGTGTGTATTGCAAAGTGGAGGGGTGAGCTAATTGGAAACTATGAATAGCAGGCATCAATCATGTTTTTCATTTGGAGATCTTCTGCCTTCCTGCTTGAAGCCAGCCTTGGAATGAAAAACTGCCAGCGCAATATGAATGTGATCGTCACATGACACATGGCGGGTTCATTCTTGAGATCTACAACCCCGAATCAAAAAAGGGCTGCTGGGAGGCAAAATCAAGCAATGAGATAATTAAGACAGGGCAACACATCAACAGTCTTTTTTATCGAAGACTTTCTACTTAAAACAAGACTGAATCAGGCAAACTGAAATATTATCATATGACTGTAGAATTGTATGGTTCATTTAAAACAGCAAAGAAAAAAAAAATCTATACACCTAAACAAAAATGACTTGATAATGCAGAGATTCATACGGCAGGAAAGTTGTAGGAAAAAGACAAGTTGTCTCAATGAATGACCTTTGAGTGAGAATTAAAATAATTTTACTGCATACTCCACCCTTTATATCTAATGGGGTAGCTGCAGGTGTGTGTTTTTATCTAAAAACATATTTATTTTGTAAAAAACATACTACCATAGCAACCACTTTAAGTTTACCTTTATTTGATCCCTAAATGAAACATCCAGCGTGATGAATAATTGCTCTATTTGTTATCTGCAAAGACTTTGTAAAGGGTTTAAGAACAAAGAATTGTAAAATCACCTCTCCTGAGTCAGTCAGCTATGATTGGCACTTCACTCCACTATTAATACCTGTCATTCATCTGGCGAAGGCAAACTCCATATTTTCTGCTCTAACAACATCAGAGTGGTTTTTCTATGGCTGTGGACCCTTTAATCCCTGATATGTAACTAATTGAGAAAATAGGCTGCTGGGTGCTGTCACTTTACTGGAATCATCAACTTGGATGTGTTTAGAGTGTGTGTCTGTTTACTAATGCATTTCCACGTGTGTGCATGTGCGTTCATGTGTGCCCATGCGTGCATGTGTTTTGTGTGTGTGTGTGTGTGTGTTGGGGAGTGTGGTAGACTGAATTTGCTTCACAAATCCAATCAGACTGAAGCTGTAAATCCTACTAATTAACCCTTGCCTTCACACTGGGCCTAATGGACTGACATCACAGGCGAGAAAGAGACAGGCACAGGGAGAGGATTGAATGACAGTGTGTTCCTTCTGATATAAAGGCAAGGAAAATGCAGAGGCACAGAACAGGAAGTATGATGGCCACTCAGTTAACATGAAAAATGATGATGGTTTTTCAAAATCAAAATGATCATTTGCAAACAGTGGAAAGGAGATCCATTTTTTATACAGTACATATGAAGATGATTTAAATGAGAACTAGATCACAACAATGACCATTGATTTATGCCCTGAAAGTCGATGCTGTAAAAATCACTTATTGAAAGGAAACTGTGGTTAACTGTGGTGAGAGACAATGGTAAGAAGTGGAAACAGACACTCCGCCCTGGTTTCACCTGGAAGGTTTTGTTTCCTCTTGTACCATGCACCGTCCAGCGGGGACTTCTCCTCTGCGATCTCATCCTCTTCCTCCAGCAACACCTCCTCTGTGTGGGAAAGACACAGAAAAGAGGGACTTTCTATCAGTTTGTCGTGTTTTTCTAACACAACAAACACTTATATGCCAGCTCTCACACTGTTACAGAGATGAGTCTAACCTGCTTTGCAGATCCACTCCAAGTATCCGGTGAGTTCTCTCTCGATTTGTTGCTGCCTCCGGAGCTTCAGGAACTCCTGTCTCTTCTCCACACGCTCTCTCTCTTTGGCAAATTCTCTGTTGACACGTAGAGATATTTTTTAGACATAGAAAGAATAATGCAACATATTGGGGTTGGGTCAGATATCTGCAAATGTACATTCACAACAACAAATTGTAAAGTTGTAGTTTGCAAATGTATAGTTTGAAAATGGTCGTATGAATCTCAAGACCAACACATTTGTGGAAAAACTGCATTATGAAAATGGTTAAAAAAATAAGTTCAAGTGTTCATCTGAAGGAATATTAACTGGAGTTCAAATGACAGCTGGGCAGCTGTTGAGGGCTAGAAGAAGAAAAAAGGCCGATGGCAAAGCTGTGTTAGCGGAAATGTCTGAAACTTAACATTGAAATGTGTGGGTGCAGTGGAGAAACAGTGTGATGTGGCAGAAGAGACCAGAATGTACTTTCATGGCTGCCTATCTGAGAAAATTTAGGACAGCATGCTGTACATGATTTTATATATCAACATATCAATACGTAGAGTAAATCCTAGTTAATGTTCTGGAAGGTCAACCCAACAGTTTATAGGTTATCTGACTTAAATTAAAGGATTAGTTAACGTTAATATTAACATTTTTGGTAAATATTTCCTTATTTGCCAAGAGTTAAATGAGACAATTAGGTAATTAGCTTATTTTGGCATAAAGAATGAACACAGAGAGAAACATCCAGCCTGGCTCTGTCCAAAGGTTAAACATCTGTCGACTGGGACCTGGTAGCAATAATAGAAAGGATTACACAAACGAGTTATAACTCGATTATCAGTGAGCTTCAGTGGTGCTGTTACAGTGATTTATTTTAAATTTGTGAAGGGTCAGTCTAGCAGTTTTCAAAGACTTTTGCAGCTTTTTGATGTTGCCATAAAGACCTTATAGGATTAATCTAACACAATGTTGCATTGCATAAACCTGCAAGATTGCTTTTATCACACGGTGTATAGAAGCCTTAATACAAACAGTATTTAAAAAATGCACAGTATTAAAAAATGTACTCCCATCTCACAATAAATATTGTAATATGACTTAATCTTTGAAGGAGCACAAACAAAAGTGACCTAACTGTAATGGTAGAAGATGATCTTTTTCTTTCAGTGACCACCCAAAATGTGATCTATGTCACATGAATAAAAGAAAAATGAGGATTTGGCCACATTTGCTGGTGAAGTTGTCAAAGCCTCAGAGGTTTTATGACAAACATAGAGATGAGATAGTGAACTTTATAATTTACAAAATATATTAGTAAGAATTCTGTAGAAGAAACATGCAGTGGTCAGAGTCCAAGAACGGGACTTTTGATCGGGAGGATGAAAAAAATGATCCTTCAGCAGTGGGTTTTTTTGTGACCTCCAGACTAATGACCAAGCACATGTTTGCTTTCATCTAGATTTTGGTGAGGGTGAAGGGGGTTCCTGGTCACAGCAGGTGAGAGGAGGCTCTTTGCGACCACATACATTGAGATGGACAGACATCACATCCAGCACCACAAAAGGATGAGGATGATTAAAGCCAAAGAGCGAGGTCTTTTCGTGACAGAGACCATGAGAGACAGAAAGCAAAACATAGAAGCGCTAGAATGATGATGAGGAGGAGGAGAGGTGACTGATCTGCTGATTTGCTTAGTTTAAGTTGTGAGATTACCAGCTCTTCATAGCAGCTAACAAACAGGTGCACAGAGCATTCTCCATGAACTGTAAGTAGACTCAAATTCTAAAGATCCATTTAAAGAGGTATTGATTTCTGTTCCTCAAGACATCGTGTTTTTAATTTCATCTCTAATCTGACTGTAAATTATTGATCCATTAATGCTACTTTCCATTTTTGCAGCTTTCCACAGAGAGTCGTTCAAAAGGTTGACAAAAATTTGAGCATTTCTCCAAAACTTACTATTACTATGAATTTTATAGTAAGCGATGATCTTAGGTAAGGTAAGAGAAAGACGGTAGGAAAATGCAAATAAGCTCCTATTTAGAAAGAAAGTAAGAAAAGACCTGGCCAAGAAAGGATTTAGAAAAATTCTATAATCAGTCATAGTAAGCATGTATTACTCAACTTGCAGCAGACCCATAATTGCTGTATCTACGTTCATTAATTGACTTACCCTGATAGGACACCAAGCACCAGGTTGAGCATGAAGAAGGAGCCGATGATGATGAGTGGGATGAAGTACAGCCAGTTCCAGGTGTTTCCTGCTACATCATTGGTCTGGATGCACAAACATGCAAACACAACATAAAAACAACACAGAAGGACGCAAGAATTTAAGTTATTATCATTACACATTTTACACATTTGCACATTTATATAGTTCATTTTGTCTGAATATCACCAGTAATGTGAAATATGGTTTTGATCTTCTCACATTCAGCTGTGCTGAAAAATAAACAGGCAATATGTGAAAGCTCATACAAAACAAAACAATATATAAAAGGTAACCAGTGCAAACAAACTTCTGGATTCTCAGATTGTTTTATTTTCCAAAAATCACCTTTTCAAATACCTTAGATGATGTTTTATTACTATATAATCTTCACCTGAGTCATTTTAATAGTTAATGAGCATGAAAATCTTTATCCGCACCTATGAAGAGCAAGGTTTTTTTATAAACTTGGCAGAAAATACTAACTTTCCTCTTCCTTTCCTGAGAAAAACACTGACAACTTTTCAATTTGAAAAAAAGCTATTTAAAAAAGCCCATCTGTCCCCTTTGTGAGGATCCTATAAAACAAAACCAACAAATGTCCCACTAACAAAAAGCTCAGTCTCCTATCACAGCAAAACAACAGCTTCATTCAACGTGAGCTCGGAAACATTCACGTCAAATACATTCTGTACGAACAAATACGTGTGACAATTTATTCTCATAACGTGAGCTGTGAGGGCTGAGGGTTCGTTAAATCACAAACAGCACAGCCAGCACGCACACACAAACGTGCAGACAGCTGACTGACTGGCCAATGACCACTGTTAAAAGTAGGAGTGCACTCGACATTGACCCATGTTATTTGATCTGCGCTGCTTCATTGGCTATTAGCGTTCATCCTGTACAAAATGTGGACACCCAAACAAAGTATGAACCCCTGGTAGTACACCAGAATGTCATACAGATAACACTTTTTTTAAAAAATACATCTTATATTTTGTCATGTTGGTTAGATACTTTTAGATATTGCTAATGCCCAAAAATTGCGTGCAGACTGAGCAACAAAAAGGCTGATATTCCTGCTTGTTTCCCTCAGGGGGTTGTGAGAGTCAGCACCCTCCATGTCTTGGAGCACTCCCACACAGTGGCCTGTTAGCGGGAGACAGACCTCCGGACTGATGGGCTGTGTGAGGCACAGTGACATTTTGCAGACGCCAGTGTCGGTGCCCTGCCACATGCTGGCTGTAATTGTGATGGGAGGTTTGGGGCGGCTGAATCAGCAGGCTGGAGATCTATATTATATGCCTGAGTATGTGAGATGAACGTGCACACACATATATATGGTAGCACAACCTCTGCCTCGGCCGTCAGAGAAGCAGCAGCCCACACACCAAGATAAATGGCTGGCAGAAGCTTCACTGTGTTGCTCTGCACTGTTTCCTTTTTTACACGTCCAACATATCATCCTCTCATCTTCTTTCTTCCTCAGTTAAAAAACAAAGTAAAGTAAAGTGAAGAATAAGTCCAGGGTCCAAGGGTTTATGGTTTATTGATTGTAAAGCCCACTGAGGCAATTTTGTGATATGCTGTATCGATGAAAATTGACTTGATATAAAAGTTCAACATCTTGGAAAATACGTGCATTTCCTTTCTTTTCTAGAGTGAGATCACAAGATCAATATCAGGCTAAATTAAGTATACAGCTACAGCCAGGAGGGTGCTACCCCAGCTTAGCATAAAGATTAAAGCACAGGGAAGCAGCTGGTTTGGCTCTGTCCAGTGTTCAAAAACACCAACACCTCTAAAAGTGAGTCCACGTGAGCAGGTTTTTACATTACATGCTCAAACAGCAGCTGTGTGCCATGACTGTGGGTATCTCTGTCATCACAGAGGTTGACTTCTTGGCCCATAACTTTACTTTTTGGTCAGTCCTGTTGCTCTTATCAGTGTAACTTCCAGCTGTGTTCAGTGAAAAAGCTCTGACAAATCAATTCTGTTCTACCTGTCCAGCATTTGACTCGTACCACTCGAGGTGGTAATGAGTTAATGTTGTGTAACTTGCAGCTTTTTGTGGCTTCCCCAAATGATCACAAAAAAAGTTAATGTAAGTTTAGAGTTTTTTGTCTTTCTTCTATTGATCTGTGTAAACGAGATATTTAGCTTTACTTATATAATTTCATATCTGTGCTTACAATTAGGTTTCCTGTTTGCAGTAGCTACAGATATCTTTTACTTCTCTGGGGAACCCGGGGTGCCTGATGAGGAGAAAATGAAGTGGAAATGCACTCTGTTACATCAGCTTTCAGTCCCGCAGTCAGCTTGGGAGGAGGGAAGACTTTTCCTCTCCTGTTGACACGGCCCTAATTCTTCAGCTGATTGCTCAGGCAGACGAGTTCAGTTGAGCTTATGTAAATGTTTTTCAGATTCTGAAACACAGCGAGGCCTTTGGGTTGGGAGTCCAGGAGTCACTGGCTTCCTCCGATTTAGAAGGTTTGAACAAGCTTAGCACAATCGAGCATACTGAATCTGCTTTCATAGTACTCATGAGAATATTAAAGACTAATTGGTTTTCGTTTTTTTTTTTCCAAAAAAAAAGGCTATTGTTTATTTGAAATATTTGCATGACTATGCAAAGTGTGAAACATGAAACAAAAGAAAAACTAAACAAAAACATATGCTTTTTTTGACCTATGCTCGTTGTAAAGATGGTTTTTCTAACTCTAATAACTGGATCCTGTCATCGGGACAACACATTTTTTCCATGTTGGCTGTTTTACTATGGGCACCATGGTGGCTGTCATTCCCAATCCAGAACATCTGCAATTTGGCCCCTCCAGGACAATCAACTTTGCATGACACCATGCAGGTTATGAAACAACACAAGCTATAAATAGGTTGTGATGTGCAGTCAAATCTAGAAGGTAGGAGAAGAAGAGAAGAAAAGACCTGCACTGTGGCCCCGGGGCAGCAAAGAAGGACATCCATCACTTCAATTTATCATATGTCACTTCAAGATGGAAGGTGTGATCCCGTATTCTATATTACAAACAGCCTCAAGCACCATCAGGCAAACACATCTGTGGTTCCATCTACATTTAATTCACATATTTAGGCTGAGATGTGTTTGTTTGTGTACTTATGTGTCTGTGTTTATTGCTGACCTTCTTGAATTTGCTTTAGGTCTTTCTTTCCTTTATTCACTGTCTCATCTTCTTCATGTATTATGATCCAATACATTTGATCCATCCAATATATAAAAATAACCTGCTGCTTTATAAAAAAAACAACAAAAAAGTAAACATTTTGGCCCTTTATTAACAACAGATATTTGTCTATAATATACAGTACATCCCTCTGAATTTTCTGTCATTTCTATGATGGCTGAGGCCAAAATCAAGAACTTCACAAATAAAACAGAATAAATGCCCTTATCATTTTAATTTTTTACTTCTAGATTCTATTATGTGTTTTTTGAGTGTTTCAAGATATTCAAAGATGGCAAAAACACCTTTCATACATTACTAACAGTTCTTTCCTAAAATGTTCAAAGTGCCAATCCCCTCAATGTAAGAACATATGGTTTAAAGTATGTTTGTGTCATTTATGGGCTGATTAGTTCATCCCACCTTTAAGTGCACTGGGTGTGGAGCCATGCACCAAGATTAACCCAAGCTCTGTACACAGCAGGAGAGAAAATACAGGGCATATGGCACTCGAGGCCACTGGCTATACTAATTTAGATCGTTATGAAACTGCTGATGCGCTATGTTGCCTTTAGCAAGGTACTTCTAATGACCCCATATGTTGTTTAAGTTATAATGTGATGACACAAGAGTAAAATGTAGTAATAGAACAGAGCAAAAGTTCTGTTTATTCAGGACCACTGAGATGATTTAAGAACAAAATTATCGGTAACCCAACACAACTGTTATCATTATTGTACTTTTAAGAAATCCAAAAAAAACTAGTGGACAGCATATTTAACAGTTTGAGTCATTTTTGTTAAGTTCTGCTACAAAAAAACATAAAGAAATTAAAGCTGCAAGCAGCATTGGACGGGCCCTCGCACCTCAGCGCACGTCGGGGGGGCAGCACGTCGGATGGGCA
>JAOXYL010000042.1:7177121-7188000 GCA_028564955.1 Terapon puta
CTCACTCACTCACTCACTCACTCACTCAAGAACACACACACACACACACACACACACAGATCTCAATAAAGATCAATAAATGTGACAGCAGAACAACAATCTGTAGATTATATACTATAATGGCTAAATGACTTATTTTTTTACTTTTATTTTCCAAGTCTGCTTAAAACGAAATGATTGGGTAATTACCAGGAACCTGAAATATTATTTGGAGAAATATCAACTACAAGACGTGAGTTACTCTGCTGCATCAGAACGGGGTAGGTGTGGTTTGATCAGATTTGATCAACAGTACTATCCTGGTCAATTATTCAATTCTGAGTGGACGGACCTGCATGTGACATCACCTTTTTCCAACAGCGCCTCGCCTAATCCAAACCAGACAGAAGAGCAAAGAGAAAATAATACATGAGGCTCATGCAAAGTGCCAAATGTTCAAAATTGGGCTTTAATGGAAGATTTCATCACTTATGGTCTTTAGTGATTCAAATAAAAGATTAAAATGAGACAGATTACAAAATTAGGTGAAGTGTACATTTTTTGCAGTGTAAAGCCTGAACATGACACAGCAGAGGTAATTAGGGCCGTTTCTAATTTGATGGCAGCCGTTGGGTTGCCAGGAGAGACAGAGGAAATGTAATAAAATCACGGGGCATGAAATGAAGATTGCCACATTATCAATGCTGAGAAACCACCCACACATCCTGCTGCTGCTACAACAGTGTCACTTCCCTGCTGACTGGCTCAGAGCTAAAGCTGCATTCGCAGTGTGAATCAATGCAAGCCTCCGCTGTTGTCTCTACATCACTGTCATTGCATTTTCTTTGCCACAGTAGTGTTTATTGGAGACTGTTGCTCTTGAAGGCAACATGGCATGCACCTGTGTTTTATGAGCACTGGAAAATCTCTCAAGACAAACTGTACATAAAAGGCCTCAATTTGAAATTTTTAGTCATTTGACCGGATTTTTTAAATGAATGTAGAAACATGCCATGGAAGCATTACATTTGAATATTACATACACAAGGTAAAGTAAGCTATAGAAATCAATACCAAACTCTAAATCATAAAATTGCAGGAAAGCCACTATACAACTACAACAGAAAAAATGATGACATAAAATCAGAAATGACACATTGTCTTCACCCATTAATGAGTTTAACCATTTTTTAATTCATCTATATGTTTTTCCCGTTTCTCTCTTTTAAACATTTCTGAGCTGTGAGATTCTTGTTAACTATAAGCAGAATTTAACTTCCTCTGGCATCCTTTTGCTGCAACAAGTTCATTTTCAGACTTGTAGTCTTCAGCCCCAGTGAACAACTGAGACACAATTTCACTTTGCAACTCACTCTGGAGCCAAAAAAGGCTCTATTCAATTTTTTTCTCCTCAACGCCTGTAATTAGTGTTTGATGTGCACAATCACTGAGGTTCTCTTTTAAGGTTTAGTTGTGTTGGGGAATTGTTAGGTCTTATCTTCACAAAAAACATCTGTCTTTTGTTCAAGCACCTAAATCACATTATGTTTGACTGATGTCTGTAGAGAACAAAGGTAGAAGCAGCAAGGTGTTATTGTCATTGCAAAACCTCACAGGATGTAATTTGGGGTAGATGGTTGGGTAGAAAAAAATCAAAATCAAACAAATCAGATCTGTGTGTGTTGTTTCTGGATGGTGATAACATGGCAAAGGTATCTCCACAAATGTTGAAAGACAATACTGTCCTATGAAAACTATCAAGAGAAAGACAATATGAGATCAAACGTTCAGTAATCCATCTTCATACTGAACCTTGAACGCTGACTGTTATTATCACAACCGGAGACATTTATTGGATGAAGGGGAGAAAAGACAGGAATGCAGGAAAACACAGCCTGAGGCAGAATAATCTGGAAGGGTAATGCTCATTAGTTTTCACTCCACGGGTAGCTTGAAATTCTGGATGCGCATTCCACCTTAATCTGGCCTCCAATGTTCTGGAGCTGCATATCAGCCCCATCCACAGTGTGGTTACCCTCTTAAGACGACACTGATGGGAGGATACTTTGCTCAAATCAAAAGCACTGCTCTGCAGCAGCTGGCAACATTAGGATCATTAGCATAAGCTTGAAATCTCTCTTCGTTTACACTCTGCTTCTCATTTCCTCTGCTCTGGTTGTGATTAAAGCATCAAGAAGGAGAGTTGACTGAGTTTGGTGACATTCTCTCCTTCCAAAGCTCTCTCATGGGGTGTGAGGACCTGGATTTACGCATACAAGGACCAGGCTGATTAAGGGACTTGATGAAAAATTAAAAAAATATGAAACAGGGAAGCTGATTGGAGTAAAAGATCCAGAATGATTTACAATCGTATGAGACAGGATTTCAAAAGTCTGAATTCATGGGGGAAATCTTTTTATTTTAAATGGTGAATAGGATAAACTGCTCATTTTATATATTGATTTAATAACGATGCCTATTTGCACGTATTTAAGTGCAAATGATTTCATTGTGACACACGTTGTGTCAGGTTCAACTTGTTTGTCAAACAACCTTGCTCAGAGTCCTCCATATAGGACTATCACTGTACCGATGCAGTATAGTGCAGTATAGAGTGTGTTTTACTCTTTGTCTGACGTTGTCTCTTTTTTCTGTGAGTTGAGTTTGCATCACACTCATAAAAGAAGGATGTCAAGGCTCTAAGAGAGTATGAGCAAGTAAATATTAAATCTTTATGGGTTAAATATTTAATATGGGTTAAGATCTGCCTGTCTAATTAGCATTAAAACTGGACTTTGTGGTTTGTATTTCATTATCGCATTGGTACCTGTAACACGAGCTATTGTCGGGCTAAATGTGTCATCACTATCATCACTGTCTCCAGATGAAGAATAATATGGCAGGCAGCAGTGCTTCGTTCCACTACATCAACTGCTGGGAGACCGCGGGATCCTGGGACATGGCCTCGCCGGGGGAGGTGACGTTATGAGGGAAGTGGGGGGAGGATGGACAGCAGAGAGGAAGCAATAAGGAACGAAGAGGAGGAGGCAGAGAATGGTAATGATGTGGAGGATGGGGAGAGGTACTCTGCATTTTTTTTTGGACCATTAGAGAGGAAGGTCTGAGCGATCCCCCTCGGGGCAGAGGTAGCACAGTCATCAATCTGCGAGGTTAACGCTGGGTTACAGGAAAGTATATAATCCACAGAATAGAGCCCCTGCCTGGATGGTGCGCTGGCTTCATGATGATGCAGACTTCACTCACCCCCCACCACCCCCCCTGCACTTCTGTACCAAGAGTGCATCTACATTTGTAGACTGAGGATATTAATGCACACATGACATGCATGCTCCACTGCATTCAAACAAATACTACATAACATTGTCATGAAGTCTTCTTAGATTTCTTTTGTATACCATATTCTTGTGTAATGTGCCCATATGGGGACTTAAAGGCGCTTTCATGAGATGCTAATAGAGCTATCAGTGCAAACCTTGATAAACATTTGGGGAGATACGACAATTTGTACAATACCATATGACAACATTTAAAAGAATTAGTGCATGATGATGCACTACAGAGCCAGACAGGGCTGAAAACAAATTAAGAAATTGAACCGACCAGCCTGTATTTCTTTAGTAGCAAGAGAGCACCAAAAGCTTTGTGAGTTCTTAAATTAGAGGCGAATTAGAAAGAACAAGGCCTGCTCAAATATATCTAAGCCATGGCTAGGGTTGTCAGCAGCAACTGTAGAAAATGCTGCTGTTTTAGCAGTTCGATGTGACTTGTATGTGGATTTAGAACAATGATTAAACTGCTAATGCACATCTGTCAGCCACACATAACATTTATTTTTCATAGCCATGATTCTTGCAATGGATAGCTGGTATGTGTTACACAGCCTTGGCTGATGTTCTACCGGCACAGTGAGTCACCAAAGGCTCCAAGGGGCAGATGGATGTATATATGTGAGCCAGATGTAAGCAAGGTGTTACACTTCAGTGAAGCTCTTTAAGGGCTGTGAAAACACTCTCTGATGAGCTCAACACTGTCTGTGTGTGGTAACATAAAACCTTGAAAGCAATCAGACCACTCAAAACAGTCCCAAAAGGAGACACATCTACCTCAACAGGATGTGTTAATGTCTCTTCAAAGCAATGAGAAATATCTCGCACTTAGCCAAACACCTTTTCACAGAGAGGAAAAGACTTAAAGAAGAAGGAGAAGGGACTAGATGGTAAAATTCAGCAGTACAGAGACAAAGACCTGGTTGAATAGGTGGGCAGGAAGAAATGAAAAAAAAAGCCACCAAAAAAAGGCTTGAGCAAAAATAACAGGGGGATCAAAAGGAATGACTTTGAGCAGAAGGAAAAGAAAAAGACTGAAATACAAAGAAAAAGTACCAACTGAGAGAAAAGCCATTCTAGGATCACAGCAGCGTGGGTCTGTAGCGCTTAGGATAATGAGCCAGAAAAAGCTACGGGAGATGTTTGGAATGAAACAAGGAGGAACAGCAAGAAGAAGAAGAAGGAGGAGAAAGAGAGACGGCTCTCTAAGTGGCTCACAATGTAGTGCCAGTTAGCTGCTGTCTCCTGGGAAAGGAAAAGATGAAGCAGAGGAAAGGGGCATGTAGGCAAGGAAGGACTCAGAGAGGTGTTTGGGGGGAAAAAGACAGGTGAGGGAAGGGAGATCGAAGTAGAAAAATGAAAGGAGGATGACAGGGGAAGAGTGCATGGAGCGCATGTACAAATAATGCAACAAATAGATCATTTACCAAGTAAAGGGTTAAGGATCGAGAACAACTGATCATATTTCACGTGGAGTGTAGAGAGATTCACCATGGCAGCACCTGCATGAAAGAGAGCAGGTGGCGTCCACAAAATCTGACACAGCCTAATTGGAAACAGTGTCGCATGATGCCAAAACCCTTATTTCTAACTCATTTTAACAAGCCTGTTGCAATGGTGGATCATCTCACATTTACGCTTTATGTGTGGAGATTGCTATCATTATACCACTGACAGACAAAACTAGTGTAGTAATGAGAAAATTGGGTGTTTCTGAATATAGGGAATATTCTCAACATTCTCAATTTATGGAGGCTAATTTCTAATTAAAGTCATTAATTATGAGGTTTTTTAATTGATTTAATTGATTTTATTTTAGAAACAGACTAAACATAGCAGATACAGGCTTATGTTTAATTTTGTATTTACTATTTGGCAGTAAAAAAAATAAAACAGAAGATTTTAGTCAGACAGCCATCGTGGGATTGGACCAGACACTTTGCCATTCCTTAGTTCTGCTTGGTTGGACATCCCTCATCCTTTAGGGACTCTTCTTTTCTTTTTTAGTTCTGGGATTGTGTGCTTTTAAAAAGGCACTATCATGCTTTTGACTGCTCTGAAAAAAACAGGGAGGTGCTGGCATTTAGATAACAAAACTGTTTGGGCTGGTGACAGAGAGAGAACAAGTACTAAAAACTTGTATTTTGTCTGGGGGGCGGGGGAGGTCGTCCCAGTAACCCAGTTGTCTAAGACACAAGCCACATGGCCGTAACATCTCTGCTTTGTGTCCAGCCGTGCACTATTACATGAGTCACCCTCTATTTTCATGTTTCAATCTCCACTGCTTTTCTCATTGTACAAGCTCCCACTTGACATCTTTCTATGTTAAGTGAATGGAAATTTACATTTTTATGCAGAGGACATCCAGATTGCATTTTTCTGTGCTTTCTCACCTTACTACACTGCAGGTGAATAATTTACTCAAAAGCAAAAACCATAAAGATTTTTAAATCAAGAATGAAATCGGACTTTCCAGTAATTTAATAGCATAATTACTAACTCGGGTTTTGTTCATTATTTACAGTTTAGTCTAAACAAGCTCTCTATAAACAAGCAATAAAAAAGTTTATTTGTTGCTTCCCTCTCTGTAATTGTCCTCTTATTATTGTGATGATTTTTTTTTATCTATTTGTTCAAAATAAACTTACTAACCTACTCATGCTCTTCACATACCTACATAAAGTATTGAGAAACTAACACTGAACACGTACAGTGCCTCTGTGCCACTGCTTCAAACTTATCATCCATGACGAACCCAAACTGTCATACCTTGAAGTACCTGTACCATTTCCGTTTCAGCACACAAGAAGAGATAAGCTATCGAAGACCAAACAGTTTCAGATTAGCAGGTTTGAGTGGAGGGCATCATGTTTAAATGTATGAACCAGTATGAAAAATCTGAGTGGGTAAAATGAAAGGATAACGCTCTCCACTCCATGATAAACTACGTTCAAGGTGCCCTTCAGCAACAAAACAATCCTCCCAGTGCTCCGGGGGAGCTGCTCAGTGGTCATAGTTTTGTGGTTGGCAGCTCCCAGGTGCCACTGTGTGTCTCTATATGAATGTTAAGCACATGAGCAGTGGAAAAAGTGTGTATGCTCTACAAAATCCTTCTCTGAGTGAATTATTCATGGTTTTGTAAGAGTTCAAAATACCCCTAGTGGTTCCACAAGGCTTAAGTGTTCATTACACCCAAAAATATGAACGTGTTGTTTTGTAACCTTAACCTCCAGTGGTAGGACTAACAAGTGTGCCCTGAGGGTGGTGCCAGAGGAAAAGCCAAAGTGTCATTAAACTCAAATAGTTCATTTTCATGAAAGCATGAAAAATATTGAGGAAATTATTGGAAATCTGCACATCAGTTGAGAGGGTATATTGGTATTTTGTAGACGGTCGTAGAAGAAAGCTCAGTGTCAATTAGAAGGGTTAGTGTTAGAACATCAGCTATTGATCAACAACTAATTCTATCTGAAACCAGTCCTTGTTTGTCAGTACACATCGTCAAATCCTTGTGCCCTGTCACTGGAGGGTGAAAAACAGCTAAGCATGAATAGTGAGAAATGTATGGAAACACAGAGAGAGAGCAGAAGTACAGACAGACCAAAATGAGGCTTATACTACAAATAAGAACCTTTTGTCTTTAACATATTTCGTGCATTTAGACTTACGCTGTAGAGGATGTCCACCCAGCCCTCCATGGTGATGCACTGGAACACAGTAAGCACTGCAAACAGGATGTTGTCAAAGTTGGTGATACCAAAGTTGGGTCCAGTCCAGTACTCTCTGCATTCGGTCCCATTGGGACACATCCTGGCAGGGGGCTCGAGACCACAAGGCCAATCTGCTGCTCTCTCACCTGACAGAGAGAGAAGTGAAGAAAGGAAGGGAATGAGTTTTGATGTGCATGTTTTCACAGGAACTTGTAAATTTAATGAATGGATGGATCTCACAGTGACTGAATTATTTTTGTTTTATTTTCGATGCCACTGAATTACTTTGACTGCTGCCCAGTGCTAACAGGTTGTATGCAGATCAGAAGGGACAGCAGAGCAGCCACAATGTCCTGTTCCCCTACAACTTTCTGCAGCTGCATCACAGTGCAAGAGAAAGTCATCAGTCATGTGGGTAACACTTTCAAATGAAACTAACCCACTGTCATTCCTCCCAGGTACCCCTCATACTTCAGCTGGTTCCTTTCAATAAAAACCATTGACCTGCTGAACTTATTACGCAGAGTGAAGCTGCAGCCTCATTCTGTCAGTCATTACACAAAGCTTGTGACAACAGGTGAAGGTCAGGACAAAAATAAACAGGTGAATTTAGGGCTTTGCTCCGTTCCTTGGCTCACTGTCCTGCAGCATGCTCCAATGGAGCGCCTCTGCTATCATATACCCAGCAACTGATATCACAGCCCTTCTTCTCCAATCAGAACATCTGGATGTTACTATCTGTCAGCTGCCCTCTTCCCCCTACAGTCACTTAACAAATAAACCCTACAAGGTAAAGAAACTGCCGCTATTTTACTGCAGTACCTGCAACATCCAAAAAAACCCCCACAAAAGACAAAAACACTGTCCCTTGTCTCAGTGACAAGGAGAATGAATGACACAATATTACATCATATTGCAATAAACTGCAGATGTTTCTAATGTTGGAGTGCCAAGGTGGCCTAAAAGTTAGGGTGCAGTGGAAAAATGAAGAGAGTAAAACAAGATAAAGGAAGCAAACAGTGACTCAAGTCTATGTACTCGACAATGTTCGAGTTCTGTATGAAGAGGTTTAGTCTGTTTTGTTTGTTTGTTAAATCAGCGTATCAAATTTGTTGAATCGACTGGTGCACACACTGCACCACAGCTGCATCCACAGATGTCATCACTTTGTAGACCATAATGGAGCGATGCTTACTGGTCTTCAAGTGCACACTTTAGTGTGTCAAATCTAATCATGACTTTAACCACAGATAAAAGAAGCACTGTAGAAGATGCTGACTTTAGGTAATTAATTAGATCAAGGCAAATCTTGAGTTTTGACCCTGAAGTCTGTTTTTACACTTCTGTTTGTAGCTGGGTAACCTAAAAGTGAACTGAATCAAAATCTGATGAAGGTGTTCTCTTTGATTTGTAAAAGCTGTATTTTCAGGTTTAGTTAGCTTCATGTGGATGTGGTCTAACCATTTGTCCTATTTATGTACTAGAGTTTTCAGAGATTATAAAGTGACTCAGAGTACACAAGGGTGCTGAGAGTTTGTTTAAAGGATGTGCTGGCACACATGTCAGCAGATGGGGATCAGAAGAAAGAATAAATGTGCTGAGTATGACAGATGCCTTGTGCACCCAACGTTTCATGAGGGATAGTGCCTCGATCACAAGTTGTGCCAAGTTTTAACGATGATTTGCAGAGCCAGATTGCACAGCCAACATCCCTCTGGTGTCACTCCAGTAAAATGTGTCCTTCTCCTTTTCGACTGACAGGTGCTGTGTCAGCTGCACTCAGTGTCCACGGCTCATGTGGGAACACCTCAGGTCTCCTTCTATTGGGTGCAGTCCTTAATTAAAATGAGAAAATACAAATGTTTTTTATTTTGAGTAGTGTGAAAATGAATTCAAACTCTATGTGAAAATTTAAAAAAAACTTTCACACTAACTGTATGAATTTCTTCCGTTTACTTCTTACCTTGATGCTGAAATAGTTTTAAATTATGTAATGAAAATCACAAAACAAAATAAAATAAAAGTGAATTCGTTGAGTTTGACTGTCATGAGCAGCACAAGTGAAGATGGGATGTTGGTGAGATAAAAGTAGTTCAAATATAAATCTGTAGAACACTACAGAAGATCTTAAATACTTTTTAACATGACAAGGAAATTATCCAAGTCAGGATGTCTGTGTGTTTGTCCTAAGCACAACTGAACGGATGGCTCATTACAATATATTTATTATTTCTGTAAAAGCACAGTCTCAGCAGAGAGAGGGAGGGAGAGAGAAGAAGAAACTATTTTCCACCACGCAAATGATGAAGAAGCCAAGTGAAGTGAAGAGATATCTAATGAATACACACAAACAAACACAAACATGCAACACGTATTTTATGGCTTCATCCAGCATTACCTGCTAACAACATGAAACATGCAGCAGCCTTCATCTGGAAAGTTTTTAACAGTGCTGCCCAGCTTAATCAAACCCTGCTGTGTCTCTGCGACCAAAATAACTCAATAACACACGTACTGTACATTAGCAACCTGTCACAACTGCTCACACCACTACGAGCCCCCTGACTGGGTTGAAACGTGTGCGTGCTCATAAGCACTCACACTCACACACACACATATACACATACACACACGCGCACAGAGATACAAATTTACATATTTACAGCTGGCCCAGCCAACAACCCTCAAGTCACACCTTCACACTCTATCTGACACCAGCAGTGGGGAAATAAAACCTTCTCATAATATTTATCACTGCATTACACAATGGGTAATTTCAGCCAAGCAGTGCGACTGTTTTCTATAATTACTATAATGCTGTAGTATCATAATCACAGTGCAATTGTAACCTGGTCGTGATTAGTCAGAAATGCTGCTAACTCACACACAGGGTAGGAGGTTTATCTTTCTTGCTTTCTGCCTCCATTTTACATTAGAAAATGAAGAAATGCACCGTACCTGTGATTTTGGTAGGTTGAGTTAATGTACAATATACTTTATGTTACAGCTAACCACTTTAAAAAGTAGATGTCTCAGACTTAAACACATTGCACAGCTTTTTTTCCGATGCACTTTGTTTCTTTTAACAAATATTTCAGTTATTAGCCTTCGCACCACCCTGATGATGACAAGAGAGTCCTAACATGGTGAAATTGTGAACTGTGAGCTGAATGTGCAAATGTGTCAAATTTATCTCTCTGTGTAGCTGTAAATAACAGGAAAGCAAGCAATTCTCAAAATACCGAGAACAAAGCTTTCATATAATATTTATCTTCATATTTTCGTATAATATTTACTTTCAAATAAAACTGTAATTTTTCCATGCAGCTCTGACAGAAAAAAATATTGGCCTGATTTTCAGTGTGATTGCAGTGGAAACTGTTAATATCAAATTTGGATTTTTGTACAAATATTAATGGAAACATTTGATGACTGAAAGGAGAAACACATGGCAGTGTATAGTACAAAACAGTAAGCAGTTATGTAGAGTAAACATAATTTCTATCTAATGAGATAAAATCAGCAAAACACCGTTATGCAGAAGCTGCTCAGTTCCCACTCCAAAGCAAAGACGCCCTATCAGGTATTCCTGCTGTAATATCCTCAACAGCACACGGGAAACATGGAACGAGTGAATTGCAACGTCATTAACACTATCCGAGGAAGCAGTCGATCAGCACGCTGAGTACATAAGCATCCCCATTGAGTTACAGCATGCGTTATCAATCAGAACCTAAAGACTGTGAAGAAACTATTTATCAAAATCAAGATGTGAAAAATGGCTGTCAAAAATTCTGCTGTGCACTTGTTTGTTGCGTTAATATGAGCACATTGGCTGTCAGC
>JAOXYL010000042.1:7188100-7202020 GCA_028564955.1 Terapon puta
GCCACATGTAGATACACAACTTATGAATCATTTATGTACGCTTCCATAAATATGCAATGCAATATATGTTCTCTTGTTACAAACATGCAAACACAGCTGAAAGAAAGAAGTTTTTCCTGGCATCGACTCAGGCGATAATTTTGTAAACCCCAGTGTTGACTTGCAATCACACTACACAGCCGAGCTGTTGCACTCACCAGTGTCTTTCCTGAAGCAGGTGGTGTGGAATTTGCCCATGTAAAACTCCACCCCGATAATGGCAAACATGACAATGGCGAAGAAAAGCAGCAAGCCGATCTGTAGCAGAGGAACCATGGCCTTCATTATGGACTTCAATACCACCTGGAGACCTGAGGGATGGGAAGAGGGAAGAGACTGTTAGCAGGGCTCAGTCTACTTTGATTTAAAGGATAACTAAGGTTTTGAGATCTGATTGTTGTTGTGTTGTACACACCAAAAGATCAGATCTAGGACACAACAACATTACTATGATTATGTTTCTCATCATCCACAGTAAAGGTGGTCCAAACTACCCAAGGTGGAATAAAAAGGAATTATACTTAAACCACTGAATTCAAGCCTTTACCGTGGCTGATTTGCTGATTAGATAAAAATCTGTTCAAGTTTCTCATTTCAAAGTGGATTAAGGTTTAAAGAGTATGAGTGAAATGATGAATAATTACTGTATCTTCAGGACAGAGAACTGGAGAATATATCAAAATACTAAAGCGATGAATAAAAAAAAAAGAAAGAAAATGGACGTACTGCAGCCCTTTTATCTCAATACACAAATCACATCTGGGCAACAAACTGGATAATGACAGTAGAAATCATGATATCTATGAAGGAGTGACTTACTGGGGATCCCTGACACCAGCTTCAGGGGTCTCAGCACTCTCACCGCTCGCAGCGTTCGTAGGTCAAAGTCCGAACCCACCTTGGCTAGGATCCTGTAAATACACACAGACACAAGGAGGTTAAAACACTGGTGTGTAAAGCCAGTGCCAGTATTGCAACCAACAATACTCATTACACACTAACCTTTTTTTATTCTTTTCTTTTTTAAGTCTTTACCCATTTTTGAAGTCCACGAAATAAAGTGATTTTAGAAAAGTAGAAAATCTATAGAATATCACAAAACTGTGATAAATGTTCATCACTACACTTACAATCCGCTGTCCAAAAACCATAGATATTAAATTTATAGTTACAGTTGATTAAATGCCACTGTTAATTAGCTTTCTATTAATTTTCAACTAACTGAAGAAACAAGGGGAAAAAAACTGTATTACAAGACTGTATTCAAATGTAAGAGTTTGTAATTTTTATTTTAGATTGGTCAACATGCGATAGAGAGCTAATAACTTATTTCTATTAATGTTTAATCTGTTGTGACTGACTAAACCCCAAATTTATCAAATTTATAATGATATAAAACAGAGAAAAGAATTTCCCTTAATTTGTCTGCCTTCTCCCACATTCACAGAGAGCCTATAGGTTCAGCACATAAGTGTCTGATTGCATCATGTGCCGTTTATATATGCTTTTACCTACAAGTGGAGGAACAACATAATGTGACAGGTTCTATGTGTGTCTGTGTGTGTGTGTGTGTGTGTGTGCATGAACTAGCCATTGAGACACAGCTGGCAGCCCTCATTACAGGCTGTACACAGAGGGGGAGACTTAAGTGCTCCACTGAAACACAGAGAAAAAAAACACGCTTTAGGCTAAGGGTGGGATAGAGAGAGCGAAAGAGGGAGACAGGCAGACAGAAAGATAGATAGAAAGAGAAAGACAGAGAAAGAGAGATCAAAAAGAAAGAAAGAGAGGAGGAATAGAAAGGAGAATTACTGTCAAGAGATGCAGGGTAAGTGAACCACGACCGGGAGACATTAATCTGATCAGGAATCTAAGAGGGAGACATTCTTAGACAGTCCCTTCTTTAGAGACGTTGCTTTATAGGTGTGGATCTACGCAGGGATGACATGAGACGTCTCTTCCAGCCTGCAAGGAAGCTGAAATGTTCTTAGCAACACTTTGACTGGGCTGAAAATTATTTGACAAAGGCCATTACGCATAAAACACACTTTATATCATATTTCCATTGATCGTGATATCTTGATGCAGCTATTTTGTATGACCAACAATGAAGCAAAGTGATGGGTTGAGGAAAGCCAAACAAAAATAATCAGTCTGAAGTGGCATTTGGTTTCCTCTTAACTATCTGATAAAAAAAAATGAGGTGTGTAACCAGGACTGTAGGTACTATAGAGGAAGTCTTGCTCTCAGTACTCTCAATAGTCTGTCAAGATGTTTCAACAACATGGAGAAGATTTTTCATTCTATCATTACACAGTGTATTTTACACAGGGTGGGTTTTGAACGGGGACGGGCTCAAATGAGTACTCCATGAATCTGAATACTTGATTTAAATCACCCCACACATTTGTCTTCATACCACCATAACATAAAAACACAAACATTATACATGAATGAGTATGAATTATATTATTTATAACATCCCAAATGGGTTTGTTTTCTAAACCTCTACGTTAAGTACCAGCGGGAGCCCCAAGGCAAGCAGACAATCCTCAAGGGTACAATAGCTTTTATACAGAGGGTAGCATACACTCATGACTGAACGAAAGTCAGCGCACACACACAGAAAAGAAAAACTAGAAAACAAGAAAGGTCGCTTATAGCTCCCTGGTTACCAGTTGGCATGGTAACTGATAAAGCACATCTGTGCTTTGTGGGAATTATCATTATGGGTGAAATCAGTCAGCTGGGATCAAAGTGCCCATTTTGCAATATTGGATATATTGTTTTCTACAGATTTTAAAGTGCACAAGCTTTGCAGTTGATCAAATCCTCTGACAGTGAAAGATTCCCAAATGCTTCCTTTGTTAATAATTTTCTCATTTCTTTTCTGCATGCACATTATGATAATTATTTATCATACTGTTTTATCATTTTCAGCTCTGTGCAGGAAACCCAGATTAAAGAATAAGCTGAACATCCAAACATCCCTCTCCGTGTGTCTTTCTTTCTTCTATATATACCTGTCATACACAGTACTGTTCTCGCTTAAGGAATGTCCACTCAGTTCAACCAAATAAGAAAAAAAAAAGAAAAGTTTGTGTTGAACACTGAGGCTATCAATAGCACAAATATTGATACATAAATACACTCAATAATATCTACATTGGGACAACACATTCTACACTGCCTTCTGTGTGAACCACCACAGCAGAAAGAGACACGTTATACCACTATGCATCTTTCTGAACTTGTTGTTTTGTGTCCAGTTGTGGTTGAATTTGTGCGTAACATAAATATCACTTTCCTCTGTCATATGGAATAAGCTCCATATGAATTTTAGGGTGAAGATGATGTACAGATTTCAACAGTCCTGCGCTGCACAGAAGTGTAGAAATTCAGCCAGCACTTGTTAGACTCATGACTGTCAATCACACAGTAGTGGTCATCAGGGGCAGTGGTTTTTACTTACTGTTCCTCTCTGTGACGAGCCAAACAGACAAACCCAGGATATAAAAATCATACAATGTTGGTAAATAAACTACAAGGAGGTAATTCATGTCAGTTGGTGACATTAGAAAAATGGTCGCTGCTGGGATAATATACATAATTAACTTCTATCAAACAATTAGGAGTTTCCTGTGCCTAATGATATAGAAGTTCCTCGCTGTCCCTCTCTATGGCACTGAAACATCACACATAGAGTTTCTCTTTTGGTCTTGCGTTTCACTATTTCTCATTATGTGACCACTAAAGCTACTTAGACCTCCGCTACTACTGCCATTATAAGTACTGTGACTACAACACCCTTGAAATCATGTTGTACTCTTTCACAAACACCCAGAATCACCATGGAAACCACCTCACATACTTAGAAACAACCCAAAATTACCATAGTAACCCTTCTCTACATCCTAGCAACCACCTTGCAGCTATTTGAGAGCCCCCAGAGAGACCTGCATTAGTACTATCTATAATAAATCATGGTTTTAACTTTCAGAATTACGACTTCAAACCACATCATGATGGGTTAAATCCAAACACAATCATTTAAAACATCTCTGTGGAATGGGACACCCTGATAAGCGACACATAGCTTCCAAATTGGAGCCCAAATACCAAGAAGACATAATTCAGATACATGTCTACTAAAACATTTCTGATTTCTACATATTGTGCAGTGACATCAATAACCTATAAAGCACAGAAGAAAAAATAACTAACATACTCCCAAGGCATTTTTTCCCCAACAGTTTAAGTCTTTGCTCATCTGCCTACCATTAAAATACATGAAAAGAAATTCCTACTGCTTTAATGTAAAAAAAATGCATTGTGTACTACTTTACTTGACATTGTTAGATTTCTGGTCCAAATTTCAGACTTGGAGTTGTAGGTTGCATGTTAAAAAACCTGAGTCAAACCAGTGATTCAAAAAATGTTCTCAATCTAATAATGGACAAATGACAAACAAGCTAGAATAGTTTGTTCACAGCAGATAGAGCCACTGTGACCTGAGGAAACAATGAAAAGAGGATACAAAAACATGAATCATCCCTCTGTGCTGTTTTTTTGTATCCGCCGCAATCAATAACTCACTTTGTTCTGGTAAGTGCACACATGTGATGTATGTGTGTCCGTCTGTGGGAATACTCATGTCTGTGTGTGTTTATGTGTGAGTGTGCATCTGCCTGTGAAGGGATGATTTGATGACTGTGTAGACAGACAGTCGGGCAAGGACCAGGCTGAAGAAGAAGCTATGAGTTTTAATATCCCTTTATCATCACCACAATATATCTATGTGGGCGCCAGACACTGGCACAGGAAATATAGAGGGTGATGCTATCGTCTGTCACTCGCTCCCATAACACACACACACACACACACACATACACACACATACACACACGTTACTGTCCTCAGTATTGTTACACACAGGTACAAATAATAAAGTGTGTTTGAACAGGTCAATTTTTGCTCATTGACAAATAATATTTACAAAGATATAGAATCAAGGACAACATGCACATGATTAACATACCTATGTACAGATTCATACATGCACATAGAAGCAGCTATTTCCTGTGGCGTTCATCAAATATATATCCAAATTTCATGATTCAGCCTTCATCGCAAGAATATAAATAGGACCTGAACTAATTCAACCTTGAAGAGACAATGGCAGAACAAGACAGAGAGATAAAAGTGATTCATGCTGCCCATCAAATTCTGCAGGGATGAACACAATTCGCGTCATGTTGTCTATTCATTTTTGTTCTTTGTGGGGGAAAAAAATCAGGCCAAAGAAATGTGACTTGTGTGACTAATAATAATAATCATGTTCACTCTGTGGTAAATGGACATGCTTTTAGAACTGAATTACACTTTCACGGTTCAATACAAGCAGTTCCTCACACTTGAAGAGCCAATGAGTGCAAACAATGGATGACATGCTCACCAGCAGAAAGGTGAGAAAAAATATTTGGAACACATAATTCAAGCATGATAATTTTTTTTTTTTTTTATTTTACCTGTAGAGTTTTTTTCTAGCCCCCTTTAGCTCATTGTTTTTAGTTTAACAGTTAACTTCACTGTGGTTTGGTCACACTGCTCTCCTTGAACCTTGTTTCCAGCAGGAAAACAAGCTTTTGATAAACTAAATGTTCCAAACAGCAGGGGGACAAAGTCAGAGACAGGCTGGGGAAGAAAGTGGGACATTTAGCAGCCAAAGAGCCAAAAACCTCTCAGGTGGGGACCCGATCAGGGCTAAGGTAAAATGAGAGTGAATAAAGATTAATTCTACTAAATAATCAATGATAAGGTTGCTACAAGAAGTAAAATAGATTACCCATAACCACTTTTGAAAACAAAGATAAGTCTGATTGTTTGAGTTATGTAAAATAATTAATACATTTTTGAAAGAATAGTTTGTGTTACATTATTATCACATTGTTCACTATCTTGCTATGTGTTAGATGAGAAGATTGATATGATTGTCTGTCTGTAAGTTCAGTATAAATCTGCAGCCAGACTGGAACAATGAGCAAATAGTTTTCAGGACAAAAATCTGCCTGCCAGCTCTTCAAAAGCTTCCATGAACAAGCTATCTCTTGTTTGTGTGAAACAGTGGTGCAGGGAGCAACTTAAGAAAGAGCCAAAGTTATATCCCAAAATGTTACTGATGACTCCTTTGAAAGAGTAAAATATAAAAAAAAACAGGAAAAAGAAAAAGAACACACAGAGGAGGATGTAGCCAAGATAAAAAGAGGAAAAAAGGAGTAACGCAGCTTTCTCGTGAGGCTGAGTGATGTAGTTTAATTACTGCAACCCTGCCCAGCTGGGGGCCGGGGGCTGTGATTGAGTTTTTCACACATCCTGGTAAAAGGAGACGGGGGCTCCCAGAGGACAGACAAGAGAACATCGGGCTGAAAACCTGACTGAATAACTGTCTGTCTGTCTGTCCGTCCGATACCAGCTGGTCACAGCCTGTCTGTCGACCTCAGAGAGTCTCTGTCTCTCCGCGTGCTCGTCTGCGTCGCATTTAAACAGAACCGCCTGGTGAATATTTTAATTCAATACCTGCTTGTCGAGCTGGGAGCTGTTGTATTAAGTATGTCTGCTGCTTCAGCTCAGCGGGCGAAGGAAGGGGTGAGAATTATCCCTCAAACAGTCAGTCTATGCCGGGAGTCCAAAATTTAATTTCTTTTGAACTCTTCCTGCGTTGTTCTGGAGGAACTACTAATGTGATTACTTATGCAGGTGTCATGTCAATTTATGGCTTTTAAAGCTTTCATTACTTAACATTTCTCCTGAAGCACACCGCAGACCTCCTCATTGTTGGTGGGATAAACTGTACCATAAAACACAGCTGCTAACACAGGCAGATAACAAGCAGCAGGAGAAAGAGCCAATAAACAATTTTAGATCGCCATTTTAAGATATCATGTCAGGACCCAGTTTGATAGTGGTCTCAGCAGTTTAAGAACAACTCAAATGACCTGCTGCTCTGGGAACCTCATACAGGCAAAAAAAAAAAAAAAAAACTGTCCAACTGATGACTTGTCAAACTGCTGATTTTTTGCTGGTCTCTCTTTTTGTCAGTACAAATATCTTCCTGTGTCTACTGGATTAACGTCAGTGTGATGTGAAATGTTATTGATCTGGTGCGCACCGTTCTTTTAGCAGTAAGGCCCAAGAATGGCAGATCGGCCGCCCCATCTGTTCTGGACAACTACTGACCAGATTGCCATAGATTTTAGTCCCCAGAGGATGAATCCTAATGATTCTGGTAAGAGCCAGACCTTATTGTCAAGTACCACGATCACATTGATTTCCTCTATGTGTGTATGGGCCATCACAGGGCATTTCTAAAACTACTGGTGAGTTTTAAGTGAAACCAGCAGTGGGGTAGAGTTGGGTGATCCGGCAATATAAATCAGTTATTGATTGTGTTTAATGATTAACAGGAATGGTACCCATCACTTTAATATCTCTGTCTGTTGTGGGACATTGCTGGCTGAGTGGTAAGTCAGTGAGAACTTCTACTACTATAACCTGATGTTCTGGGTATTTAATTCACCAGATTAGCCAAAAATGGACATTCACAGCTAGCAATTTGAATAGGTTCCCAAATTAACTTCTAGAAATGCACATTTCTAAAACTTAAAAGTCTAGTCAGTCTCCGTCTATTTGTCTGTCGACTGTTTCATTCAGAAAATTTGGGTGTCTGAGCTAAAATTATATCCCATAAAACAAGTCCAAATGAATCCAATCTCTGAAATTTCTATTGTATTTAATTAAGAGTTACGAGCGAACGGATGTGCAGCCGGACACACACACGCAGACAGCACACAATGTAGAAAATAGACATCATTAGACACAAACCATTTCTTGCCAATTAGACCTCATTTCTACCATCTCATCTAATAGGAAATGAGGCAACCAATCATGGGACAGGCTGCAGTGTGTCACATCCTGTTTGTGAACAAAAGTGCAGTTTGTGTGCGTCTGTGCGTGTGCGTGTGCATGGTGGTGGGCCGTATCGCTATGACGTTATAGGATGTGAGTGGACAGCTGTGACAGAGTCAGGAGAGCAAGCATTTCCCACAATGCACATGAGGACAGAAGGGGGTACTCATGAACTCATCGTGGCTGCCAGAGCCACTCGCCGTCAAACATGGCCGCTGTTGTAGTGCTGTGGATCTAAATTAACACTGCATGGATGCGCATCTGTGCAGCCACACACAAATGGGCTTCCACCTTATTAGACTCATAAAACAAGTCAAAGGCGAGGGACTTAAAAAAAACAACAGCTAGCTCACCTCCTCAGGCTGGGATCTAATCTAGCTCTGATTTCCTGATAATGTGCTATCAGCTCAGGTCTGACAACCTCTGAATTGAAGAAAACACACAAGAACATACAACAGGTATTGTTTTGGAAAATGTACTGTTCTTTCTTTTTGAAATGGCTGTTCGTGTTTTAACGGAGAAATCAACTGATTTCAACTGATTTTCCATTTCATAGTTTATTTACTCCACTTTTGCCCCTTTATTTAGTTGTCACTGGTTAATATCTTTAGGGCACATTTAGTTAATTTACTGACCTTTAGTTTGTCTTTGCTTACGACCTTAAGTGGTTCTAATTTCTATTTTGTGAATTACCAGCGTGCTGCTGCTGCTGGAGGGGCATCTCATCAGGCTTGAGGAAAAGATGCGCCCCTTAAGCAGAGCTGTTAAATCCAGGAAGTGGCCAATTAGACTATACCAAGTGCCCACCACATTATGAGGGGACTTTTATATTATATTATGTAAATTGGTGTGTTGGTGATTTAGTTTTTTAGTCATTGTACATGTTCCCCTGTGTGTTTAGTTTGGTCTGTTCAGTTTTATCTGCCCACATTTAGGCTGGTGTCAGAATAACTAAAGTGGTTGCATTGAGTACATTAATATTTACACAATAAATTGATGTTAGGACAAGTGACAAACAAACATGAGGACATCCACAAGGCTGTGGATGTTTCAAACCTAGTAAATAAAACTAAAAAGCCTGTGATGTGGCTTTTGAGGCTGTGGTTTGTGTGGGTGTGTTCATTTGAGTGTCAGACCAGTTTGCTCACTGCTCAGGTGGAGCAGAGACGTGCTGTTGAGCAAAGGTGGCACAGTCCTGCCTCAGTAAACATAAACAACAGAGGGAAACGGTAGATTCTGCCCCTCTACCTTCCACTCTCTACTTCCTCACCTCCCGTTCCCTCTTCCGCCTCATACATCTATATGTCAATTAACCCCAGTAATGAATCCAGAGTTGTCAAAACACAACACACAGGTTGCTCCAGAGGGTCACGATTAGATTGAAGTGAAACGATAATGTGTGTTTTTTTTCTTTTCACACATTCCGTAAATGACAAAATAAAACTGAGAAAGGAAAATAGAGGGAGGGCTGCGCTGTGGGGAGCACAGCAGAGAGGGGGTGGGGTCCCTCAGGCTCAGGCATGTGCCTCTCCGGTCGGACCATTTTTAATTTTCACCACTGCACCAGAGAGAGGGTCTGTGCACGCCACTGGGTTGCCACCTTACCTGAGCACCACCTGATGATTAATGGCACAGGAAACACATTTGCAAAGATCCCCTCTAGAACCTCAACAATATTTCCTGCTCTCTGTTGATTCAAAACAAACACAAGCTGTGTCACAATCTACAACATGTATTGTATCTAAACACATAATTAACATAGTGAATTGTACATAACCCCCGCAAAATAAAGAGCCAAACAAGCGAGGCAGAAACAAACTACTGGACTGAAAATTGACCCATCAGACATGATAAATTCATTTTCTGAACAGTATCTGATTCAAAAGGGACTGTCAGACCCAGTCTGAGTAAAGCTGAGAAACATGACCGGATCCACCAATTAAAAAGAAGCTACGGTCAAAAGAAAAAAAGACCTGCAATACCTGCACGCCTGCCTCAAAAAGCACAGCAACCTGCATTGATTGCTTGAATACAATTTGGCCTGACTTGGGTTATAAATCAGCTGAAACCATAAAGATCTCATTTCAGCAAATCATCAAAATTTTAAGAGCTGCCCAGAATATTTCACTGTGAAGGGTATGTATTAAATCATTAAAAAATGCTCTAAGTGTATCAAATGTTTCCCAGTGCTGAAGTACAATTCTCTTTGTTCCTCCAGTGACATCAACATACTAATTCTAGGCAGGACTTTGATATGTTGTGCACTTACACTGGAGAAGTGAATAAATTAAAGGTACTCTGTGGAGTTTTTGTCAAACTAGTAGTGATGCTACTAGTGATTCACTTCCTTTCACATGGTCATATATTGCTTGACACTACTGTCTCAAAATGCTGTGAACAAAGACAATAAGCTGCTCCTCAAAGGTGCAATTTAAAGTCTGTCATTTTTAGTACAACACTGCAAACTACACTGGCTACAAGAACAGAACAAAACAGAACAATGTATGTATGTACGCCTGTACAAGTATGTATAGGATTAGTGCATTGTATGGAACTGGGATGCAATTTTAGTCCTGCTTTACTTTGGTGCCCCAGGAGATTAGGTAGTGTTTGGAAAACTTAAATGACATCCATTCCAGGTGGTGCAATAAAAGCACTACAGATTGGATCATCACACATCTAAACGGGAAGCAGATGTACTACAAAAACGCAATGGGGAAATCGAGCGGCTGTCAAATTTGTCAAAAACAGACTGTCAGGAGAGAGTATGTTATGGTTTTTTGATTTTCAGCCACAAGTGAGATAATGGATTTACTGTCAATTTAAAAAGAACACAAATATTACAGGTACTGACAAGCCTGGCTGTCTACGTTATGGTGTACACATTTTGGAGATTTGGAGTTTTGGATACTAAAACACTATGATTATCATTATCAGTTAGCACAAGTAGCACCCTATCAGTGGCACTGCATGTACATACAGTAACAGAGCAACTGAGTAATATGGAAGGACGATATTTCCACTGTCCGAGCCTTATTGTTAGAGGACACTTCCCCCCAAGGAGACATCCTGACAAGATGTGCTGTGATTTATGTGTGGGAATGCAATCAACCTCAGCCTCCTCAGCTGAATCATTTCTGGAGAGCTGCATGGACGTGACATTATGGCACACATCCATTGCATGGGTGGACTTTCATTGTATAGATCACAAGGTACATCACTGGGACTGTAGTCTGAGGGGGGGGCGGAGGTGGTGGCGCGATTAATTTGGACCTTCATATAAAACAATGTTCCCTGTCTGACTCACTTCCTTTTGTCTGTACAGTATATAAATACATTACATTACAAAACAAGGCAAGGAAACCTTTATCTTTATGGTGCTTACCCAAAAAGGTAATAAATAACAACCGAGAGGAGATCTATAGACACAAACACACACACAAAAACATTAATAAAAAGTGAGCTTAATATAAAGCCAGACAGAAAAATATTGTCTGAAATATTTGACAGAATGTGTTTATCCCAGCCTGAGGGAAGCCTATAACTTATAACACAATGGCAAATACTGGGTCCATTATTCTCCACCTGCAACTCTCAACAAAGACTAAATCTACCTCAAGTACCATATCAGCTTTTAGTCTAAATAACACGTTTTTATGGCTGCACCATTTCATCAGAAATAGAAATATTCTGGTTGTCATGGAAGGTTTAATTTTTGGCATCTTTGGATCTTGCGAGTTTCAAAACTATATACAGCGGTTGACTCACTGATGGGTCAGTGAGGTTTTAGTTTTTAATTAAACCTGGGTGCTTTAAAAATGAACAGTAATAAGCCTTATTTTATTCAGTAATTCCACTTTAATCATTAAAAGAGCACAGAGCTCACCAGCAAATCTCCTTTTTCGTCACCATACCTGAACGGCTGGGCTACAAATGGCCATACAGCTGTTACAAACATCATTAATCATTTATACACTTTTTCAATCAAAGACAAACTGTATGAATTACAACACAACAAAAAGCTTAAAAAGTATGTTTATTAATCTATGCACATTATTATAAGTCAATGTTTTCTGTATTATATTGAGTGAATGCACAGAAATAATAAATCTCTTTAAGGTATACACATGACAGAGTGGGCTTTAAGACAGAATATGTTTAGTCTGATTCTAACATGACCTCATTAATTTATATACTGTATAATATAGAATGAATAAATTACATTTTGTAATGAAACACTGCATGATTACAGAAATAGATTTTCTGTTAGAAATATGACTGAGGACTCTGCTGTGATACAGATGAAACTTGAGAATCTAATTTTGTTTTCCTCGCGTTATGATTGCTTTATTGATTGCAATATATTTGGACCTTGTTTTTTTTCAGCTGACTTTCTTTTCGGACTTAATTTGTTTTCCATCACTTGCTGGCCCCTGTGGTTACAGAAGCCGCCTTGACAGAAGTTTCATCACAACGCTAATCATCATTCGTCCAAGCAAAATATGAATACTGACCAAGACATTCGAACACCGCGCTGCCGCCTCAGACTGTAACAGCGTCAGCTAAAATGTTGACAGGACAAATGTTGTGTGTGTTTAAAACAACATTTCTCATTTTCATCACCTCAGTATGAACGAACTGTCCTTATTTCATGTGCCTCTGTCACTGAATTTTGTGCTTCTGGTGGTGGTGAAAAGAAACTCCAGGCCTGGCGACGTGTTAACAGCCAGGCTGTCATTCACAGAAGTGTAATCAGTGGGGAGATCTGTCTTTCTTGGAAGAAAAGCTCCCTAATGTGCAGCCACCACTTGCTGATTTTGGATCAGTGTCAGACTCTGTCAAAAACAGATTCCCAGACTCTCCTCATAAATTTACAATAAACGACAAGACTTTGATAGGACAGCGGCAGCTGTAGTTTATTCCTAAAATCTATGTCTCGCCATTAAGATAAAATATAATCTTCTGTAAAAGATTGTATTTTATCTTAAAGGTTCAATGTGTTCCAAAGATCAACCTAGAGACTGGTTTGGAGGTAACAGGGGATTTAACGCTCATCAAAAAAGTGAAAATAGGCATTGTAAATATGTATATTATCTAGTCACGCAGCTGGGAAGATTTTAAATTATTTAACCACAGACAAATAAATTCTGACTCTAATAAGCATGAAAATATCAATTAGAGTAGTTAAATCATATAAAATTAATGTTTTTATCAGCACAGCTGGGTCCAAATGCATTAAAAACCAAATGATAGGAGTGACTATTTTTATGGCAGGAAGGACCCAGAATATCACACTGAAAGAAGACTTACCCAAGCCACTGTATTATTTCTAAAAAAAAAACAAACAAAATATGGACAGAAAGACGCTGTCTTCATCCCTTTTTTTATAACATGAGCAGCAAGAGGAGCCCTGTATGACAGCCCAAATTACATAAAAGCAATATTAAGAGATCGAAAAAAGGTATGTAATTGTCAATTTTAAGCCATGTTTCGGTAAACTCAGGGAGTCTTCCTGATCACTTACGATCAGTAATCTGTTCATTAATGCGGAATGCATGAGACAGGAGTGACCTTACGTTTAAGGTCAGTGAAGGCCAGTTTTCATATGGGATCTCATCTCTGAGCATAAACAGCTTGGAGGTACAGTCACTGATCAGCTTTGTTTACACAGTCACCAGGAGGCATCAGAAATTCATGTTTCCTGGTAACCAGACGTTGGACGATCTCAGTCTCGATGGGATCTGACTGATAAAAGAGAATTAAGTGGAGTGAAGCTAAATGAAATCTGCTGGGCTGCAGGCGCCCGAGGTTTTTATGGGTGAGAGACGATCTAATCTATGCTAATCAATTTATTCTCTGTTGTCATATTATATTTTTAAGCAGACTCAATAATTAGAGCATCATGGCAAATGACAC
>JAOXYL010000042.1:7207221-7219581 GCA_028564955.1 Terapon puta
AAGGTGATGGACTGCTCTTTTGAGGGCTCTGCAGGTGAGACACTCCCTTACTGAACTATACCAGGAAACATGTGTTTGTGTATGATGTACATGTGGTCTGAACACATCTTAAGTGTTTGTAGCTGTTTGGGCAATCTTGGGTGAAAAGCCTGTTGTCATAGAGTAATATTTGCGTCATCCCATCTTCTTAATAAGAAAAAAAAATCACATGCCTTCTTCTTCTTTACTAAAACATTTACAGAATTGGTGTAAATATGCGCTATCTGTGTGTTTTCCAGTTTGCACACACTTCTGTGCCTTCAAAAAGGCACGTTGTATTTACAATATACTGTCAGTAACACTGATATCTTACCCTTTAGTAGATAAAGAGGATGATGTGTCTGTACACTAGCCGCGTCTGTGATGACTGAAGTGTGTATGTGTAAGGACATGTCATTTATCACGGTGTGTTGCTTCCCCAGGCTCTGTCAGAAGCTCTGTGCATGTACGTGTGTGTGTTTTCACGCTAATAACGGTAGTATATTAACATGTACGTATGCGCTGGTGCCAATCGCATCTGCCTGCAGCTGCCTGAAGGTTTGGTACCAGCTGGCAGAGTAAATGCGTAACATGCTCCAAAGTAATTTCACAGCTTTCTGTCTAGGAGGGAGAGCAGGTGTGTGTTTGGCTCATACCTCCAGCTAAAGAGATGCCTGTTTGGACATGAGGTCATACATGGCATCTTTGTAATAGGCAGAGCGAGGGAGAGAGAGAAAGAAAAAAAAGAAAGCGATATCAGGGAAACCCAAACTGAAACCCTGCAGACTTAAGCTTTGTAAGATCATCTGCATGGTCTATCAAAGCACAACAATTTAGGCCAATTTCAAGATTCAAGTAAAAATCCACAAAGAGTAATGAAACGTAATGTGAGCCCAACTCCCATCATCATTTCTCTGCGTTGAAAACAAGATAAGATGGAGAGAAGTCCATTTTGACAGCTGGTCCTGAGGCACAGCCCTCACACAGTCTGGACCAACCAAATTCATGCCAAAGAAAAAAGAAAAATACAACAACTGCTGGATCGACCCAAGACATTAGTTTATGTGGTCTGTTTGGCTCATGTGAAAGCTGTCAATCAAACCCTGGTGAAGACTTAACACCTGGACCAAGACTGAAAAGAAGGATGGTGAAAATCTGCTTTGAATCTAATGAACCTTCTATAACCTCCACTGCCTTCACTGTATCTAATTATGGTCATGCTAATAGAGCAGATATGAATGTGAGAAAGTGGTAAAATCAAGGGTGTGTTTGTGTGTGTGCGAGCAAGTGTGCATGTGTGTGTGTGTGTGCGCGTGTGTGTAAAGATCGGAGCAACAGAGGGCATGAGCCTACTGAATCCTACTGCCATTTATGAGAAAGTGGACATGCTTGAAAGTCACTGGGGCAAGTGAGGAGTACCAAGGCGAGAGACTCGCCGGCGACAGATCGCACCTCGTCACCATAGAAACAGAAAGGCGACATGACAATGGCTCTGTCGGTCTCGTGGAAGATACACAGCAGCAGGGAATGAGTACGAGAGTCAGAGTCAGAATGTGATGTGGGTGGGAGGGAGAGAAAGATGGAGGAGGGGGAATGAATCACATATTTCTGTTTGTTTTGTTAATTCGACTATCTGCGGTGGTGACCAGACATATGGATTCCCTTAATGACTACAACATGAGACATGTAAAAATAAATGCTACTGCAGGACGCTGGTCTCTGTCCAGATTTTTATCATGAAATTAAACATAATTTCTAATACAGAAACAGGTTCACTAATGATTTCTTCCAGATGTCAGCTGAAATATCCATAATGGTACGAGTGCTATTAACAATAACGGAGGAAAAAAAGAGTGGAACATGAAGCTGCACACACACTCAGAAACTGAGAGGGAGACTGGTTTGGTTGTGATTACATTCACCATGATATGAAATTGCCCCTCGTATTCTTAAATTAGACAAACTGTTTCCAGTCAACTGGTTTAAGTGCAACATTTGTTCCTAAATGTGGTGTCATTTAGAGAAACACGAATGCCCTCACTTTGTGTCAAACCCAGGCACTGATGCTGCCACCGCTCCTGTTAACTGTGTGTGTTGACAGCGATGGAGCAGAGAAAAGATAATCCTTTAATGAAAGGGAAAAAAAGGCAGAAAGAGAAACCAAGGACAAGTCTAGCTGGTGAAAAAAGCATGTCAGGTGGAGATGTGGTAATATATAATAAATATGTAGAGAAACTTGTGTATCATTTCATTTTATGTAATGAAGGGACTCCCAATAACTTCACACACAGTGGCTGTATCCTGAGTTGACATTAAAAAGGCACAAAGGCATAAGATTTTAGCATCTTTGTCCCATTGAGGAGACTGTGTTTAAAGCAATATATCATGGAATAAGCTTATTTACTTTCTCTCCAAGATCAAAATAAGAGTGAAGACAATCTCATGCTTGTGTTCGAATTTTATTGCATATTAGGGAGCGGTACTCCTTTAGTTGGGGATTTACTATTTCCTGACAATCTGAAACTATACTCTCACCTCATGATGCAACAGGAAGCAGTGACATATATGTACAGTGGTATGTTAACACACAGAATTCATGGCACAGGCCACAGAGGAGATGGTGAGAAGTGACACAGTGCATTGTGGGGGTTTGAGGACATCTGAGGCGGCGTTAACATTTAAATGTCATTTGCTGGGATGGGAGGACTTGTTGGCGGCGCATGACCTCAGGGTGATCGTCAGAGGAAAGAAATGAGAGAGAGAAACAGAGACAGAGGAACAGAGAGAGTAAGGGAAACAGATGCAGAAGATAAAGGGGCTGACCGAGGGAAATAACCAGGATTTCAAGGCAAACAACAGAGAGGAAGAGATTTCAGGAAAGGCACTGATGCCAGTGCTTCATTGTGTTTTGTAGACACTCTTCACGAGTGACACCAGGGAGCATTTTAATCAGAATCAGGTACCATGCAGCGAGTAAACATTTAGAGAGAATTTAACAAGACTAATAGCTTATAGCCCCGCGAGCCACTCTATTGTATTGCCAATAAATACAAAGTTTAGGTGAATCTAATGGGAATGACATTACTTTTGCAGGTAATTGGTTGTAAAGACAAAATATTTCAACATGTTCATCCAAAGAGCTACACTGTTAAAAATCATGAGTGAGTATATAATATGACAGACACCACTGAAGTCTGACAGTAAACTCCAAAGTTTTTTGTGTTAATGCTTTATCTGCCATAAGTTGTTCCCAAACCACCTCCATACTGAGATAAAAGCCATCTTAAAAAATGACATATAACCTTTCTATAAAATGCAGCATCCTGTGGAAGTTTTCAGTAAAGAAAGAAAGTCAAATTTTGCAGTTGGGTAGCTCCAGAAAATGTCACACAAGTCACAACTGTTGCGATTCTATTGGAAACCCTCTCCATTCAAACAAGATAAACTAATGAGAAGAAACGTCATAATCGCCTCATCTTACTAACTTCAGTGTTGGAGGCGATCTGATTCTGTATGTCTGCGTGAACAAAGCAGAGCTGATTTCTGCTTGTTGTGAGGAGTGAAAGGAACACAGGCAGAAGCTGATGAAAAGACAGAAAGAGGCTGCACTGTATATAATCTAGCCTTTGCGTAAAAAGGGAAGACAATAACTTCAATGTAACAGAGCAATAAGGACTGATTCCCCACAGGAGCCATTCTGACAACATGTGCTGTGATTTATGCCTCAGAATGTAATCTAGTCGGCCCAATAATGTCCACAGCAGAAACATTTCTACATCAAGCTACATCACATCACAGCATTTATGTGACTGATATACGACACCCACTATATAGACTGCAGCCTGCAGAAGTGATGGATATACATGTCTGTGTGAAAAACATGTTTCTGTTTTTATCATACAGTTTTTTTTTTTAATATATCAAGTACAGTTCACCCGAAATTTTGTTACCAAGTCACACTGTTACCCACCAAATCTTTTTTTATGTTAAGTTGTCAGTTTGCAAGAGTAGCTGTCAAGCAGGGAAGAAGTGCGATCAGCTCTTGTCAATAAAGTTAGAAAATATCAAAAATGAACCTGACGCATGTCATACTTAATTTGCAAGCACACCCCTTTCTGTCAGTTGCCAGCTGTGAACTGGCAGCGTGTTACACCACCTTGATACATTTTCACTCTGAAACAGTCTCACTTTCTGAAGCTATCAAATATTTTCATGTTAGTCTGATCAAGGCTGATCATGAATGACAGTGTACGTAGTATTTTGGCCTACAGTACAACATCCAGGTAAGGGAGCGACGGTAGAAGGTGAAACATACACAGTACATCCGACTTATACAAAGAACAAAAGTAAACCTATTGAACAAAGTGAGCAAACTGTAATGCAGTAATCAAGAGATTTATACACATAAATATTAACACTTTTAAGCAAAAATTATTGAGAGATGTTTATACACATGAAGGTGTCACCTGCTGATTACAGACAGGGATAAAGAGCAAGAAATCAAAGGTCAGCAGAGAAAAACAGCCCAGACAGATCAGAGATTTGCAGACTGTGAATTCACCTCAGATGTAATCACAGCTCACACACTTTAACAGCTGAGAAAGCCGAGATATTCTGTGGGCAAGAACTACAAAGAAAATCAGCAGCATTCTAGACGAGAGGTTCTGTATTCATTGTAAATCTGCTTCTGTGGCAGTAAATGAAGAAGGATTCTCATTTATTATTCAAATAATTATACTACTGGATTTAGTAAAAAGGCTGTGATCTTTGAGGGAGCTTAGAGAGTTTAAGCAGCAACAAGCATAATGATGGAATAAATAAATATATGAACGTTAATTCACCAAAATTACTTAGAACAGCTGGCAACCAAAACAGTAGATGAATGACCTACTGATGGTGGAAAAAATAATGGTAAGTGCTCTCTTTTTTACACGGCATCATTTTTGAACATAAAATATTCCTATAGAGGTCAATTAAATGTGTAAAAAGAACTTTAATGAGTGTATCTGTAAAACACTACCACTCCATTAGTGGTACACATATAACATGGTCATTACCAAAGAAAGCATGATACTCTGAACATCTTGACATAGATGTCCCTATCGACAGACTCACTATTATGGTTGAGACCGAGGGTGTAAGAGCTCACCAGGAAGACTGTAGCTGAGTCTGACATCCTTTTTGTACATGATCTTCCGGTCTATATCTGGCAGACCAGTCAGACCCATCCCCAGATCATTAGTGACCATTCTCCTCCGTCTATCTACTGCTGATCACTGACATCCCTTTAGCTCCTCTCACACACTCTCTCTCTCTGTCTGGATGTCTCTCTGTCTGCCTTGATCACAGTCACTCTCATTACGGCCTTCCCCCTCTCCCATCTGTCTTTCTACAGCCTTTTTCTAATATAGCATGGATACACAAGCGTAAATCAGTCATGGTGACTAAAACAAATGAAAATGTTATTCCTAAATATCTACGTTCATGCAGTAAGAAGCAGATATTGTGCTGAAGGAGTGGGAAGTGCTTGGACATGGGAGGCCGTGGTGAAAGATATTGATTAAAAGCAACACACAGTGTGGTCAGCAGCATGCTGAGAGCTCCTTTGTCTCTTCTCACTGCTTTAAAAAAGAACCCACATTACTCAGGAGGTAAATAATACATAATATTCACACCCGTAGGCATGGAGATAAGGTAAATGCATCTCAATCATCACACGCCCACAAGTCGATCTGTCTCACTCAAAGCGCTGAGCTTGGCACCATTGAAACTGTATATATGTCAGTGATGGGTACATGGTCCTGATGTCACACTGAGCTCTGGAGTGAAAAAAATATCATTAATCTGTCTTTCACTTTATTCCAAAGCTATTACTTTTTTACTCCTGTTTTTCAAAAGATCTAACTCTACACACACATAGACATAACAGAAACACTGGGAAGAGTTTTTGCAGCAATCGCGAGGTAAAACAGCAGAAATGCGCACTTTACAGAGCACACGTTTCATGTACTGGATTGGTCAACACAGCACCTCGCTTGACAATGTTATCTGTCATTGTGGCAAAGCTGAACCACTTTTTTTTGCCAGATGAACCTTTGTCCTGTTGCTATAGTGCAGTTCTAACTATCCTCTGCTCAATTTCATACCGATTCTGAGAATTCTGTCCTTCAAATCAGGTCTTACATTTTCCATCATACAAAAGGCTGACTACAAGTTGGAATCACCTTCAGAGTCCACATGTCTTTACTATGGTACATGAAGGGTAAAGTCAAAACTCCCTATTCCTACAAAGATCTGAGGACTGCTGTGTTCCCTTTGTTAAGCTTAACTGTCCCATTGCTATACGACACATTGGGTAAATTTGTGTACGTTTGTCTTGTATTGACACACAGTGTTTCCATTTGTTATTCCTGGAAATATACCTCAGCACGCTTTCCTCCAGGACCAAAGAAAAAGGTGTAAAATAGAAGAAGAACCTGGTGTTACATTGATCAAATCACTGATAACTTACGGAATTTGCATTGGTGTTGCATAATATTGTTTGCCTTTTTTAAGTGACTCGGTAAAAATGTGTCTATTTCTATTAGAGTAAACTGGTGTTGTTTTTTTGGTGGTGAGGATGAAAGACCTTGACTGTTGTTCTTGAAGGACAAATATCCAGCTTGTCTTCATAGAGGAGGGGGTGGGCTACTCCGTTTCCCATTTACACGCCAGTATTAGCAGGACTCTCCAGAGATGGGCTGAGAGTCACACAACACACAGAACACCTGCTTTCTCTTGAGGCTGTCAGTCGCAGTGCACAATAGACTATCAACTAGTTTTCTTCTCTTATTCAAGTCTATCTTTGGATCGAAGGCAGCACAGGTCAGAGACGGTGGGGATTGGGATAGAGAGGTGTTGGGATGAAGATAATAACAGTTATCATCCTAGATTTATGTGCTAGCAGCTAGCAGCAGAGCATGGGAAATCACATGTGCAAGGAGTGGTTGATTCATCTACCGTTTTAATGTATTTTCTTGTCTTCATTTCCACCTAGGTTATCATTTTTAATTATTTTAGTGATATGCTGACATCAGCTTAAAAAGTCCCTTTCACCAATATAATGATGAGGTATTTATTCATCAATAGGATATGAACGAAAGCCCTCAACATAAGTGTTTCAGTTTACTTTCTGTGTGGATGTATTCGTAACCTAAATAAACTGAACCCAACAGCAAGCTCAGAGCACTGTTGTTTACTGGGAAACTTTGTTCTTTTTTCTTATCTCTGTGTAGGAGTTGGCAAGGAACACAAGTTGTATTTAACTAATTAAAGAAGGGCTCACTTCCAGGTTTCAATATTTAAGAATTCCCAGATTTTGGTCATATCTGAAACATAAATTCACCCACAGAATTTGGACTCACAGGATCCTATTTCTGACCCACTGATCTTTCCTCCAGACTGATGTCAAATGACATCTTTCCATTGTGACACCATCAGTTACTGAGCACTTTTCACTTTTCAAAGTTACAGTCAGTAAGATGGAGAAGAAAGTGGACTTGGCCTGAAAATTTAGACAAATAAAACTTCCAACAGAGTTGCTCAGTCTAACTCTTGATTTTTAAATTGCTTTTCTTCTTTGGCTGTCTTCCCTTCACTTGTCTGTGTCACGTAAGCTGTTGTTGGCAAAGAAGCAATGGAAAATTGTCTTATTGCTTAGTCACTTGAGGTGAGTGCGTGTGGGGGAGGGGAGCTGCCCACAAACGGCAGAGAAGCAGGGATTGATATTCCTGGATCTGATTGGTTGTTCTGATTTAGGTGCAGTGGATTCTTGCAAATGGCTTTAGGAACAGTAGGTGGAGACATAGGGGCCGTTTCACGTACCATGTCAGGACATAGTGATTAATTTAGCAAAAATCACTAAGAGCCTTTCCTACATCCATATCATGAGAACAAAATGATATTTCTTTGCCACACATTTGGAAAGGCCTTCACAAAAGTAAAGTCTCTGAGCTTGAAAAGTTAAGATTTAGATTCTCATTTGGAGATGTGATCCATAAAGTCAGCCTAGGTGAAGGGCACAGCAATTTATTGGTTTCAGATTTACAAGGCCTTGAACTGTGAAGGACATTACAATGTCCGGGACCTGACTGATCTTTAAAATTGGCACTCTCAGAGTGTTAACAGGCTTGTTCAGTCACCCACACTGCTGAGTCGACGTTTAGTCTAGAAGCGTGCCTGATCATATGGACCAAGAAAGAGAAACTCAGCCAACAGATTTCTCAAAAGATATCACTGATTCATTGCTCCCACTTGCCTTAACCCACTCTCCCCATCCCTCTAGAGTCAATACTGACTTACTGTAAATTGTCAGATTACCACCCATGTTGTCAATAGGGCTCAGCTGTAGCGCCAAATGACTGTGTTTTGCTAAAAAGATACAAGCTTTGCTTGTGTGCTTAATTTGCCTAGATAAGAGATGGGACAATTATGGTGTTACAGAACATCGAATTAGCAGCAGGAAAACATTAGCACTCAAACTGCAATAATGGCTGTGCAAAGCTGCAAACACCCACTGAATTAATGAGTCTAAGGAAGACATACTTGAGAAGACAATTTACACCTGCACCATCTGAAACAACATCTCTGCTTATTAATTGCAATCTGTTTAGAGGATTTTCATTATTTGCTCAAATAAAAGTCATGAAGAAAACAGGGGGGAATAAATAACACCGAGCAAACTGTGCTATTTACAATAAGTAAAAATTAATGTCTTATCCTGGGCTTGGCAGTTAACAAACACACACAAGTGTTTGTTGCTAAAGCAACCAAAGGAAACCAAGCTAAACAGCAAGTCCCTGAAGCATTGATAACAAGGATTCTTCAGAGGATACACAAGCTGGTCATCGTATCAATGGACTCCACTGTCAAGATCAATAGCTCAAGAGCATAACAAGCCAACACAGAAAGAGGGAGCAGAGGGCAAAACAGTGCTGGCCAAGACACTAAATACACTGTATGCTGTAAACTTCAACTCTACAGGTGCACCTACACAGACACACAAGTAGCCTGAAAAACAGAGTTTGCAGCACTTCAGAAAGAGACCAACTGTCACAGACTATTTGTCAATACACACCTCCACATACTTCTTAATTAGTTAGTTTGGGTAGGCTTGTCATGACAGTGGGATTTGGTACTGATATGCCTATATTTAAACCCCTAGGATGACACTGACAGATATAATAATAATATGAAATATTTGACCATTTTTTATGTAGAAATAATAAGGCGCCCAACAGAGTAAATAAAATAATAAATAAAACATACAGACGCAAGCATGCCTGAAGATAACATCAACACATTAGTGACAGCAAGAATGCTTGCAGTACACACTGTATGTACAAACACACAGGGCATAGTACAGTACGTTCTGTTCCCTTACGAGACCAGTATAAGGTACAGTACCATTTGTGTATGGAGTGATTAGTCAGTCCAATTTAGGGTGAGATTGTTGAACAAAGAAAGAGGATAGAAAAAATTAAAATGTAAAAAAGATGTAAAACCGTCAGCAAAGAATGAAGTACATAAGGTTATCTATAGTGTTTATTGTGCTAGCTAATACTTTGGCACTTTGATCTCAGCCTCTCTTATCTCCCTCATTTTCCCTCCTCTCTGTTGTGCCCTGCACCTCTCTGTGTGTGACTCCGTCAGTTATTCCATAGTGAGAGAGCTTACATGGGGGCCGGGGAGGGTGAACAAACAGAGTGCCTCTCCACTGAGGCGAGACGGAGAGAAGACGAGGTGGAGAGGAGGTGGAGTAGAGGAGGAGGTGGCGAGCGCTTCGGCAGTGGCAGCATCCTCCTGGTAGATCTAATGAGACAGAGGGGAAGAAAAACTGGAGGAGGAATGCTGTTTCTCTCGCCACACAGCGCAAACAAAACTCCCCACGCCCTCTGCTCGGCCCGAAGCCGGAGGCAGCAGGCAGTGAAGAGGAGATGCTCTCTGTGCCAGAATTCACTCCATTACGCAGATGCTTGGGAACAGGAGGGGACACCACAAAAAGCCACTTTCCAGCCCTTTCAAGGTTCCAAAGAAAACAAGAGAAGCCAATCCATCCATTACACCAACAATATGACCACGTGGGGCCCATTTTGTGGTGCAGCTGCAGCTCTTACAGGTGAATTCGGAGAGAATAAGGAGTATGACGCCGACTGGATGACTAGACTGAGACTTAAATAATTCAATATTCACACTGGTTCAGTGTCCTTGTATTTGGAAATGATTGGATGGATGGGGGGTGAAATTTTGTAAAAGGCACATATAAAGGTTTAAGGCGGAAGTTATACGGACAATGTAAAGGAGAAAGACAGCAACGCAGATGAGTAAAACAGGAAAGCATTAACGTGTCCAATTCTCTCTGTTAGTCTATCGTACATTGGATTCAAAATACTGTAAGAAAGACAGCAAATTCAGGTCCTTAGATCTCTGTATAGGTGTCTGGTTACTTTTAGAATGAATTACCACATTTTACTTTAAGTGCTAGAATATTTTTGGCAAATCGAACTGAATGAAATCAACATTCACACAGTTTAAAAGAGGACATCCTGCTTCTTGTGTACCATCAGTTGTTTCAGTCGGATTCAGAATGAGAAAAACATTACTGTCGATTGCACTGCAGTCAAAATTGGTCTTGGATGTAGATAACAAGTAAAGGCAGCATAATCAGTATTAAGATTTCAAGATTTCAAGAATTAATTGTCATTACACAACAATTTACATCAGCAATCATTGGTAATGACCATATATAGTATCTGGGGTCCTTAATGATTTCGGTGGCATTCCTCTTACACCACTGAGTGTAGAGGTCTTCCATGGATGGCAGCTCCGTCCTGCAGAGTCTTACGCTCAAGGGCAGTGCAGACGCCGGTGATGCAGCCAGTCAGGATGCACCTGTAGAAGCTGCAGAGTATCCTTGAGTCCATGTTGAGCCTCAGCAGAAGAAGGAGGGACACTGTCTGGCTGACTTTGTAATAAAGTCAGTGTGATGAGTCCAAGTGAGGTCCTCACTGATGTGAACCCAGAGGAATCTGAAGCTGCTGAGGATGTGGAGGATGTGGTGCTGCCCAACTACACAGCCTGGGGTCTGCCCGTCAGGAAGCTCAGGATCCAGAGGGCGGTGTTGAGCCAGAGGTCTCTGAGCTTGGAGGGCATGATGGTGTTGAATGCTGAGCTGTAGAATGAACAGCATTCTCACATATGTATCCCCGCCCCCCAGGAAGGAGAGGGCAGTGTGGAGGGTGAGGGCGATGGCATCTTCAGTTGACCTATTGGGTCTGTAGGCAAAGTGAAGTGGGTCCAGTAGGTCCGGGAGGGAGGAGATGATGAAAGATTTGACTAAATGCTCAAAGCACTTCATGATGGGTGAACTGAGTGCTACTGGGCGGTAGTCATTCAGGGGGAGGATTTTATTTTTTTAGAGATAGGGACATGATGATCTCCTTAAAACATGCATGTACAGCATGTTCAATGTGATAAATGCTGACATTCACTTCAGCGCTGCCAACTAGCTAACTCTCTCCATGGTGGAGGGGGACAAACTATGAACATTTTAAAAGCTTGGCTTACCAGCTTTTAAAGTCAGTCAGTATATATACAGGACCTTTTCAAAAAATTAGAATATCATGTAAAAGTTGGATAATTTCCATAATTCCATTCAAAAGGTTTAATTTTCATAGATTATAGATTCAATGCACACAATGTAATTGATTTCAAGTATTTATTTGTTTATTTTTACACAATTCTGGCTTCTAGCTCATAAAACCCACCAAATCAGGATTTCAAAAAATTAGAATACGGTGAAGAAATCACCATTTATTTCCCAATTATCGTAGGGCATGAATACCAGGGCATGAAACAGAGTATCCCACACTAATCATCTAATAACCCAAAGCACCTGCGCAGGTTTCTGATGTCATTAAATTGTTTCAGCTTGGTTCAAATTGTCTCAGTTGAGTTCAGTTCAACATGGGTAAGACTGCAGACTTGTCAATTGTCCAGAAGACCACCATTGATACCCTTCATAAGATGGGTAAGCCACAAAAATTCATAGCCAAGGAGGCCGGCTGTTCACAGAGTGCTGTGTCCAAGCATATTACTGCAAAATCTAGTGGAAGGGCAAAATGTGGCAGGCGAAGGTGCACCAGCAAAAGGGATGACCGTGGGCTTCAGCGCATTGTCAAAGAGAAAAGGTTCAAGAATCTGGCAGAGATCCAGAAAGAGTGGAATGAGGCGGGCGTCACAGCTTCAAAAAGCACCACATTCAGACGTATCCGGGACATGGGCTACAGATGTCGAGTTCCTCAG
>JAOXYL010000042.1:7226950-7246793 GCA_028564955.1 Terapon puta
ATCCAGCAAGCCAAACCACACCCAGAGGTGATCTGATTGATTTCAAATTGACGTGGGCTTGGTCAGGGCACCTTTGGCCCCCTGATCCCACAAGAGTCTGTTGAGCACAAAGCAAACAGAGCGTCATACACACAGACAGAAACCCCCGATCACGGTGAGGCACATTATCTACTGTGGTTGCCTGGCAACCGAACGGAGACACACACATACACAACATAATGGTTAATTTGTATCCAGCTGTGTCAGCAATGGGTATCCAAAACTGAGGAGCTATTTCTTTTGCTTCAGGTTTTAAGGAGGAGAAAGACTCTGTAAACAATCAAATATCCATATAACCACTCAGACAATCTTATTTTCTGCTACTGCCATATCTAAATAACTTGAATTAGAAATGATCCGTGTTCTTAAAACTTACACCATCTGAAGCTAAATGCTAAGCTTCAGTACTGCTCTGCAATTGATGCACAAGGTAGATAGCATGGCACTGAAAGCAGCTGGTGCATTTTTCTACATGACGATAGTGGAAATGTTTTGCTCCAAGCAATGTGCCTGTGTATGATCTCAGCGCTGCATTTAAAGAACGCCTTCTTTTATCTTCCAACACAGATGAATTCTTCCACTGTGTAGGTATTGCAGGGGAACACTATTTCCAATCACAGCTCTAAATACAATCTTCCCACTTATGCACTTTGTGAAAGAAGAGAAATCATCTATGAAGAGCAAATGTGCTGACTGCAGCTTGACATAAAAGAAGAAACGTTTTAATTTGAAACAATAGCTTTTCTAAAAATTGAGTGCATAGTCATGTCATTTTAAATTCCAGTGTCCATTTATAGAAAATCAGAAAAGCCCTGTCTCCCTTCTTCTCTCTCGTCATTTTGTCCCATCTGTTCCTCTTATCACTTCGAACACTCGTGGTCACCTCTTCTCTCAATTTTTGCTCTGTTTCTCATTCAATATTCACCTTGGTAAAATTTGTTTGTTGACATTCTGAAATATGGATTATTTACAGCACATATTCAATCTGGGCCTCATACAGCACAAAAGCAGAACAATATCTCTGTGTAGATTTAACAAAGCAAAAGAAACTGTGAACATGATATGACATGAAACTAACAGACTACTTTTACATTGTGCTTTTTTGTCAAATGCTTCATCCAGGAGGGGGAGTTAGCAGTGATCTGAACAACACTGATCTGTGCGAATGGAGCTTATGAAGCTTCTGTCAGATAACTTAAGAGTTGGTGGCCCCTGGTGAAGCCCAATAAACACAACCTACCAAGACATTCAGGTGTCTCCCATGGGGTAAAAAGGTAAGCAAGGGTTGAAATAATAACTTGCTTCAAACAAGAGCAAAATCAAAACCAAACCCTCTGAATGCCACCAGTGGTTAAAATCAGAGAAAGAGTGTCACATAACAAGACAAATCTTCTGTGCTGCCTAAATTGAAATCCCTGTGGTCATCTCTCATGATTGTTGACCTGACTGTTGCTCTGTCATTGACTTTCCATGGCCTCTTTCAGATAATGAGAAACACAGACCATTATATGTCTCCAAAGCCCCAAAGTCTGACAGCTTCCCTGCCAGGCAGCCACCTCCACTAAGAGGTACTCAACAACAATAAAAAAAATTGGAGACCAAAGTTTCAGAATTCTCAATTAAAAAAATGAATTGTAAATTACATCAACTTTATGTGTGTCTTATACTGTATGTCCAAAAGTATGCAAACACCTGAACATGATACCTGGGCATGATTTCCTTCAAAATGGAAAATATTTCTTAGTGGACTTTGTGCGCTGGGGTCATTGAAAAATGAAGGGGTAAAACACAAACTCAAAGTTAGAAGCTGCAAAAATGTAAACCGGGTGTTCATATAGTGTAATCCAGCCAAAGTGATGAAATTAAGGACAGAAATGAAAGGCCAAAGCAATAAATGTTCAACACTCCTCACATCTTCAATCTTGTGTTACTTGTTGAATAACTTATAGATGCTCGTAGGCAGATGCTCTAACTGGTAGAAGGTGATTCCACTACACTCACTCTCAGGGCGCTCACAGATACACACAAAAGAAACCACTCTCTCACTTATGACTTTCATCTCCAGCTGACACCCAGCGGGCGAGGGACTCACCCCGTGAGGACGACCACAAAGTCCATTACATTCCAGCCGTTGCGGAGGTAGGAGCCTTTGTGAAATGCAAAGCCCAAGGCGATGATCTTAATGGCAGCCTCGAAACAGAATATTCCAATAAAGTAGGGCTCTGTGTCGTCCTGCAGAAAGACAGAGAGAATCAGAGAGAGGATGAGAGGGACAGGGCAAGATCTTTTTGTTAGAGGTAAGAGAGTGTTTAATGAAGCGTTAAGTGAAAGGGAAGGGGGTAAGTAAAAGAGAGAAAGAAAGATGGCTCCTTTCACTTCCAGCACCAGCATAAACTGAAGTGCGGGAAGTGGAGCCCTGTTTGGATAAAAAGGGAGTAAATACAGTGAAAACAAATATTGACACACACAGTATGATCTTAGGGGCAATGATAAATCAACAGAGCCTTGGTCCTGCTCATTTTATGCATTAAAAACATTTCAAATATATATATATATATATAAATAAAAATACTATATGAGGATAATAGTCTGTCAAAATCATGGACATGGACACTCTGTGAGGCACAAGGCCAAAAAGGAGGACCTCTACAAAAAGTGAATTTTAAGTAGAAGTTGCGGTTAATCTTTGTTCCAACGTTATAACAAAGTGCAAAAGGGTGCAGATGGGGGCTCACTGCCTGGCCACTGGGGTAACCAAGCTGACCAGCGACAATCAGAAGGGTGCTTAGACAAACCAGAAAGATATCTGGGCCAACTAGTTGAGTTCTTGGGTCAAAGAAATAGCTAACTTGGCCAAGCAGAAGGGTACCTGGGGTAACCTGAGGAGTATATGGGTAAAAACAGGGTGATAAGAATGACCAGTGAAACATTTAGGGCCACTATAGAGAACTTCTCCTGTGTAGCATACATGCAAAATGAAGTATGGAAGAGGGAAAGACTTTTTGTGGGGCCAACTAGAGGAGCATTTGGACCAACCAGTGGGGCACCAACAAAAATGGTAACCTGGGGCAACTAAAAGGGTACTTGAGCCAATTAGGAGGCACCATTTGGTCTGTTACAGTGACAAAAATTATGGATGGAATTGGTGGGCATTTGGAGCAACCACAAGGGCACTTGGGGACTTCTAGATCCAACCACAAGGGCAAAATAGAAGGAAGAATATGTATAGAGCAAAAGAGTATTTGGGCAAACATTTTGACCAGTTTGGTCATTCAAGTGACTCTACGGTGTGATATTAGGAGAAAAATTTGGCATGGAATAATGGAATTGGTGGGATACCTGGAGTGATGCGTGCAGCCCTGCTAGAGTGACATTAGGGCCAATCTAAAACACAACATTCCCAATAGCACAAAGAGTGTCCTTTTGAAAGAGCACTTTGGCAGACAGAGTATATGCACAACACACATGAATGGACATGATTGATTTCAGCACTCTGCATTATTCCCTAAAAGTGTCAAACAGTCAACAGTCTGTCACAGTTTGATCATTTGCACTATGTGGCGCATTTGTAAATAACAGAGCTGGATCAGGCGCGTATGACATGACACTTTTTCCTTTGCCTCCATTAATATCTGAAAGACCCTGTGGCGATGAAGCCGATGAGCAGAGGATATCTCACGCCTACACTAACCCCTCTCCCCCTCGATTTTTCTCTCTTGCTCCAAGCATACTACAACCTGACAGACAGTGTCCCCAACCCCCAGCATCACCCAGCCTCCAACATAAATAATCACGTAAAAGCAGTGTGACAGGCCTGGGTACTATAAGAAATGTGACCTTTTCTATAGCACTGGTCGACTCCAGTGAACATCCAGCGATAATAGATATGTTGGACTAGAGTTACGGTATCAAGCGTGAAGGCAGGGGTAGTAAAATAATGACAGTCTGTTGTTGAGCAGCAGATAAGCTGTCCTTGACTAATAAGAGAACCCCTGGGAGCCTTCAACATACAATATATTCATTCTGGTATATGGTACAAGTACAAGATTCCTAGACAAAATAATTGAATGTGTTATATAATGAAGGGGTGGAGGGCTTCCTGGATAAATGTCTGTACCAGTAGCATGTTAACATCTATTATACATACATCTAAAATACTCCTGAATTATAAATACACTTGTGGAAGACAGCTGGGGAAATCCCCAAGGATAACAGTGCTTAAGACCGACAGTGGATCTGAAATACTTTTACTGAATAGATTCTATCATCTCCTCCACTTACAGCACTTACCTCCTACTCTGTTGACAGAGCTTCATAAATAATAGCTGATCCCTTGTTCTAATTAAAAGGCTTCTTGTTGTATTACATCCTCGAGGTGGAGGAGGCAGGAAGAGGATGCTTGTTTTCTCCTTTGTGTAACCAATCTAATCACTTTCTCAGGTGCTCAGTGCTACCTTTTTGTTGTAACATCTTCACTGCTGAATATGCATCGTGGCCACTGACATCATTCAAAGATGGGAGCAGGTGGCTGAATATGAGAGGAATTTTCACATCAAGCTGTTACTCTTTGTAATACTTACTAGCTCTCTATTTAAAGACAAACTCCCCTGAGCTACAACACCCTCAAGAACACGAACAACAAAAAGTGCTGAACCATGAAATAATGTGTGATTCAGTTTTGCTTTGCATTTTTCCCTGGCACACAGGGCGAGAGATGCCACTTGACCTCCCTGTGCAGCAGTCTCAGTGGTTTCTCTCTGAGACTGGTTAGCTGTGCGACGTGACTGTCAGAGTTCAAATGTTGGTTTAAACTGAATGCATATGTGAGCAGCTGTGGGATGGAGAGACAGAGCAAGGGGATCAAAGCTAGATCACTGAGGCTCTGCTCACTTATAAGATAGGACTGGGAAAAAAAACTGTCAAACACACTCTGGGACTCTGGCGGTTCTGACTAGGGTTAAGAAAATCAAGGCTGGGGTGGTACCCTTGATTACTCTCCAAATCTTTCTGACTCACTGTTTAAAAGTTTGTTGCCTAAAAGCAAGTTATCTCAAAGACAGGCACTTACCAGGCGTTCTGACATGGGCGTCTTGTCGCTGGCAGGTAGATGCTGCTCCAGGGCCAAGACGATGCAGTTGGCGATAATTGTAGCCAGGATCATATACTCAAATGGAGTGTGAGAGTTAAGGAATAGTTGAAAGTGAAGTAACGTTCATTTCATTTCATTTCACAGCTTAATAATAAATCACATTTTCTTGGTGCATGTTTAAAGACCTACTTTTCAATAAATGCGTTTAACGGGAGCACAAAGAATTTGGCAAAGCTACCCAATCATGGAAGAAAACATTAGATAGTTCAGAAAAGCAAATTCTCCTGCATGTTACTGTAAGAAACATGTATGACAGTTTCTGTCCACTAAAGCATAAGCCTTCCATCATCCATCATGCTTTGGTTGAAGGCTTTCTAGAAAGAAAGCATCCTATACATGCGCTCATGATCCTTCCAGATGGTTGACCATTTCCAAGCATTTTCAATGGTTGGCTCATTCTTCTGCAATCCATTTTCACTGGGTCATTGCCCGCAGGTCAGGGCCTATTGAGGGCCTATGAATCGCAAGGGAATATGGAGCTTATGACCATTAAAGCCAAGATGCAGATTTATTATCCATAAGACACCCAACTACCCTGATTATGAAACCAAAACACTGTTTTCCTGGCAGCAAATTTGTAAACAGAACTGTCTTCTATTGTCTGTTTTTACTGTGACTACCAGTGTCTTCTGGGTTTTTATTTTTTCCCTCTGGTCCTGTGGAGTGAGAAGTTCAACTCGTATCAACTAATAGAGGGCACGTTTACAGCTAATGTTGTGCTCGCTGTCACCCATAAAAAAGATCCAGCTGTCTGCTTGTGTTTGTCACACAAGCTGTGGCTTTCCAGCCACTTCACAGCGAAGAGACATTTATTACAACGGGTCGTTTCATCGTGTTATTTTCATTTACATGTGGACAACTGCTTACAACTCCAAATGATTTCATTTCTTTCAATCCAAATCACCTATTCTAAGATCTAAACTACATGGAGGGCTTTTGAGCCTTGGCGATTTCAGTGCAAAAACACAGTGCTGCAAAAGCATTGACTGGATTTTAGATAATCAATTTTGCATACATAGGATGTGATTCTCTAACTAAAAATAATAATTCTAAGCATTTCTGCATACCTTAATCTACAACTAAGCCTAAAAATCTTTGTTTTCATAAAATACGTTTATGTTTTTTCACAGCAATTCACATATTTTAAGACTTTTCTTGTATTAAGTCACTGCCCTCGTGCTTGAAGATTTTGGTATTTCAATCCATATAATAATAATTGAATCTCTGTATTTAAACAGAGAAAATATAAAAGATTTGGAGGGTGACTCTCTCATTGGAGTGGGCTTTTTTTCAGCGCTGAAAGAGTGGCGTGGAGCGGTGAGCGTGGGCGACTTCAGCACCACGGAGAGGGCTCCTAACTAAGACAACGAGGCGGTGCTGCAACCCTGGACCAGCGGGCTCTCTTTACTAAAACAGCGCTTCTTCTCCTGAAGAACTGCTGCAGGAAACAGGGAGTGGAGCTCGGTCAGAGGGAGCAGCCACACTACATTGATCTTTTACGCACGCAGTTTTTATTTTATTTCGATTGACTTTTAGTTGCGTGCATCAATAAGGATGTTTGATCATCATTAACTAAGGCCGGAATTGCTACGCGGCGGACAGTTTACAGCTGACATTTTGACAAAAGAACTTATCAGTCGACGTGAACGCCTGCGGGCTCTTAACTGAGCCGGGTATAGAAAAGGCAGCACAATAGGCGGATGTGAAGTCTTTTCACCGCCCGCTCCTATTGAGAAAACATCTTTGTGTCGTGCTGGACGCAGATAAGCAGCGGAGCGACAGGTGCAGCCTGTGGTGGGCACTCCACGGGCGAAAAGACCTGCTCGTTTTCACACCCTAAACTGAAAGCACACAATACCAGCCACATCATCATTTCACATGTTGGACACACGGGCCTGCGGGCGGTGCTGTGTTTGTGTCTCTCAACCATCTGTGTGCAGGTTGCGAAGCGGGGGCAGACAGGTTAGAGGCTACAGATGCACCTGCTGTGCGTTTGTGCTCGGGAAGGATATGGCCACTCTGTTATTCGCTTGGCGTACTTCCTGATGAGGTTGTCTTCGCGGAAGATGAAGAGGGAGCGGTTGACGGTGAAGCAGTTTTGTTTGACGGGGTTGGGGTTGTAGATGGCCATTGTCCGGGCTCTCTGGGCCATCGACTGCTTGTACACCCTCTGGCCGCCCGGAGCGCCGCCGCCGCCGCCCCGGGCTCCCCCTCTCCCGGCGCCCGGTCCGCCTCTCCCTCCGCCGCCTGCGCCTCCTCCATAGCGGGTGGGTAGATCTTCTGCGAAGCGAGCCATTCTGGAAACGCACAGATCCGACAGGGAAAATCCAAGCTGGTGTCAGTGGAGATGGAGGGGAGACGCATCACAACAAACACACTTCATCCAAACCACAGCTTAGCGTTACGGCGGACAGAGAGCGCTGCGTTTGGAGGATGAGAGAGAAAATGAAAAATAAGGTGGCCTCATTGAAAACCATCCTCTCTTGATCCTTCCCATTCATTCATCGTCGGGGGAATTTAAAAACAGAAAAAGTTTAAAAAGCTGCGAAGCACTTCAGCTGTGAAATGATTCACTTCTCTGAGGCTGTTGCATCCATTTCAGCTTGGCACTCAGTGAAGGGGGGGCACAAAAAAATCACGTTGGAAAGAAAACCCTGATCAGCCGGTCTCTGTCCAAAATCTTGACAGCATCGCGTCAGCATCCAAACACCAGTTGCAACGCTCAGGGTGTGAGAGAAAAAAAAAGGAACGTCGGAAAACACTGAAATATCGCTCCTTGTTGCTTTTCCCAGCCGAATAAGCGACAAAAAGACAAGCCAATCCGACACGAGCAGTTGTCCTGTGATGCCTGTTTGATCGCTCTCTGTATGGGGGCTGAGGACTATAAAGCGAGTCCTCGGTGGAATAAGGAAGAGCGCATGTGACCAGGACGGACCAATCAGAGGCTGGAGCGTGCAGACGCGCTCACCGTCTGTTGGCTGCTTATGAGAGACTGTAAAACTAATGAAGTTCAGAAAAAGCCCCGTGGGTCCGAGCATTAAGCGTTGATCAATCTTTATTTTAGCGTCAGTAAAAGATTAAGAGTTTCTTTGTATTTTAAAGCAGAAGATAGCAGCTTATGAAAAAGGTGATGAGCGCCTTTTACACCTGGCACATCTCTGCGCAGCGACGCGGCCACTCAGACTGATCCTGACAATCATGCAAAGATGTGCCTGTGTTTCTCAGGGAGTTAAACTCACTCAGGGTCACTTCATTTGGGGAAAAAAACTGTTTGCATACCTACCTACTTGGCCACACTGCTTTCTTTACGCGCTTCCACACATTTTCAGCACATCCCTGTTTAGTTAAAATGAGCTTTATTCGCTTTTTGTAAAAGAATAACAATACAAACATGTCATGGTGCGAAGTTGTTAATGAGTTCATAAATTGGAAAAATAATGAAATAGCAAGGTGAGAAAAACATTCTGGAGTCATCAAAGACAACACAAACTCTTCAACTCTGGATTTATTATGATTTAGTAAGTAAGTACTTGCCAGGAGCAGATCTGCACAAAGCAGAGTATATTTACATAAATATGCAGTTTTGACCTTCGTGGGACTGAATCGTGGTGTCAGTAAAGTGCACTGAAACTGACTGTCTGCTCTGAACTGAATACTTCCACTGAGGATAACTTCAGATTTGGGAATATACCAAGATCTGTCTTTCCCTCAATTCTGTTTAAAGAGACATACGCAATATATCTATCTACTCACGTGAGTTAAATGCATTCATCAGTTAGTCTCCCAAATATTAGATTGCACATATAACTGCATAAGGTGAGGTGGTGAGGGCTGGCAGTGTCGCCATTAAATTAATCAGGACATCACAGAGCCAGCTGGCACTTGTTTGGGATCGAAGGAAGAGGAGGAAGACTCTGCATATCACAGAGGAACCTTCAGTTCCCAGCATTTAAGAGGTTAAGCTATCTAAAATATATAAGTCAATTATTCCACAGAAAATTACCCTGCTTAGTTCTTGCAGGCTCATTTTTAATTTGTTGTTTGTCTGCTTAGTTCGTGTGTATCCTACTGTATTAAACTATTTATACTGTCTGTGTTATAAGCGTTTGTTTTAATGAACCAGTCTATTGATGTATATGTCAGCCATTAGTTATTTTTTCATAGCAAGGAAATAAACAGGACATGTTTATAGTGGCTACAGGGATTCGCAGTCTGCTATAAATTTAGGTAATAGCCTATTTAGATGAACATCAATTACCACTGGGAACGTTTTGTGTGTTGGATTTACCGGAGATGATGGTTATGCTTCTCAAATTAGATTTAGAAAATGAATTAAAATGCAACATCAAAACTTTTTACTTGGTCACTTAGATTTGGTTTCACTCAGCACTTTTCATTTCCAGTATTTTGGTCAGGGCCATAATAGAAAGGTCTGAAACAAGTGTCCTTGCTGGCAGGCATGTTGTAATAATCTGCTTTTTAGATAAATAATCAGCTGATAATAAACTACCTTTCCCAATTTCTCTGTTTTTTTCCAGTCAGTCAGTACACACAAGATAGGAGGATAGTGGTGTTCTGAGATGAAACCACATGATCACATTTTGTATGTAACATGTGTGAATTATGTGAATATTACATACACCTACAGTCCAATATCTAATTGAGCTTTATGACTTTGGTTACTCTTATTTCAAGGCTTTTGTTGTTCAATCTAACTAACCCACTGCACACCAGAGTAGACTAGCTGTTACCTTACTCACACCCAGAGACCTCTTATAAATTGAGCCAGTAATGTGTTGTTTTGATCATTATAAATTTAGCATATGTAAATCCAGTTTAGCTCTCTGTTAACAACAGCTGGCGCCAAATCATCAGCGCGGATGCTCTGGACACTGCTGCGGAGCCATCTAGTGATTCAGATAATGTACTGCAACAAGAGTCATCACTGCATTATTTATCCAGCCTGGAGCTGATGTGGCTGAATAAACTATTGTGGAAGAAAAAAGTTCCCTTTGAAATAAAACGTCCAATGAAAAATATCTATTCAATTGCAATGAGGTATGGGATTCTTTTGTAAACACTACAAAACAATTGACCAAAAGGCAATAATCTCATGAGAGAGGCATAAATGCGATAACTATCCCAACTCCAAAAGCTCAGGTCTTACTTAATTAAGTGCTTGAGTCAAAATTCACGTCAAAATGGACACCACCCATTGGTATTGCCGTTACGATAACAGACAAGGGCTTCTTCAAAACTTTTGCGCAAAGTTGGATGTAAGCTTGTGTTTAAAATATCACTGAGCATTGCAGCATGAGGATCTGCCTGCTCCAGGGCCTGATAACTCCACACATTCCTCCACAAGCACTGGGCTTACTAAGCCTCCTTCACTGGTGTGGACTCATTCTTCTGAAAATGTGTTTGGAAAGATGCACCCCTAAAGAAAAATATACAAAGACTATGCTTTCTGATTGGCTTTTCTTTCCAAATTGTGACATGACATGGACCTACAGGTGGGTCAGGTGGCCTTACTAACTTATCTACTGTCCTTTTTCTTGAAGACATCAACTCTTTCAAAGTTGAATTATCTACATTACTTCAGAGTTGTGATTATATGTTAAACACACCTTCATCATCATTATGGGAAATAATAAGCACACACACACACACACACACAAAAAAAAACATTGACAAACAGTAATGGGTCTGTGAGTACCTATAAGTGATAATGGTGATGATGATGACTTGTTTCTTTTAATTTTGGACATTTTCGGACACATTAAGGCTGTGTGTGTCTCACCCTCGGGCCCATGGCGTGCTGTTCAGGATGTCGTGCTTCCTGACGAGCTGCCGGACTCCGTCTCTCCTCCCGGCTCTGCTTAGCCCGTCCATCTCCAACACCGCGTCGTAGCTTCGCACCGTGTCGGCGTCGGCGGCTTTCCACGACGGCTCCCCGGGCTCTCCGGCGCCGGTGTCCGCCCCCTCCTCGGGGCCCGGCTCGCCCTCCGCCGCCTGCCCGGGAGGACGCCCACTCTTGGCGGGTGACGGAGCCCAGGTGTCCTCGTACTCCGCCCCCAAGGTGAGCATCCTCCAGGAGCCGAGGGTGGCGACCCGCACCGCTGCAGGGAAACAGACATGACCCACGGAAGTCTACATATGTAAACGGTAGAATTAAAAAGTGTCTCAAAGTAATCAAAAAGTAATTATTAAATATTTAATGATGAATACTTGAGGCACCTGTGTGCATTTGCCGCTTTTATTTTGAAAGGTGACTGAAATGCAGGCCTGTCAGTGACAGAAAAGTCCAACAGAGACTGGGTTTATTGTGGAAAAAATTGCCCATATAAACATGGCAAAAAAGCACTTCCGAAGCACGGTGCATTTGCTCTCTATGTATTTGTTTGTATGTCTGTATGTATGTATGTTATAAACACCGAAATAACGTCAAAATATGACTGAATACACAGCTTCCGTTATGCTAGCGACGTTAGCTTAGCCATTAGCAAAAGGCGGTTAGTTTCATCTTCACTTTGACTACATGTATTTAGACATTTCATACTGTGTTTCTGGAACAAGTGTTAATGAACATGTGGAGTACGTCCTCTCCCCCTGCCATTTATCAGACTGCTGACATGATTCAATTTATTCTGGTGACTCACTCAAGAACTAGCTTCTTTTGGGATCCGTCTATCTGCTGGGTCCTTTTGTTCACCACCATTAGTGTTTCAGGTGGGCACAAAAATAACTTTTCCTCTCTTGAAAATTGTTCTAAAGTACCAGTACCGGTAAAGTATAAATATCTTACCTGTGTGTCATGTCCAAGCACCACTGTGCTTCCTTCGCCTCAGGCTGTTATAGGCCCTTTTCACTGAAGGCCTTTTGATATTTTACAGTAAGAACATCACAGGTGTAAGTAATTAAATAATGATAATGGCTCAGTCCCATTTAGCTGTCTCAGTTTCAGGTCCCTGGTGTTGTTGATGTCAACTCTGTCACACCGTCTTGGTTTACACTTGAATAGCCCAGGCCTCATTAATGTTGTTGGTAACCTCTGTGCTTTTTCCCCGTCGTGGTCAGTCAACACGTCTCCTTAAAAAATGCTTTGCCCTCGCTGCTAATCCAAGTCAACTGTCCATATCAGATCAAGAGCAGCGCGGGCAAAATGAGGCAAATTAAGGTATAAAAACATCCTTTCTTGTTGACCCCCAAGAGAGGGGAAACTGTGGATTTTTTTTTCTAGCGCTACCATAATCTCTCTTGATCGTCACAATTATGTTTTTACTGAGAAGTCCTCCAAATTGTTCCCACAGGCCAGTGGGCTAACAGTGTAATGACAACAGACCGTGCTCAGTCCACATACAGCTTAACGTGCGAGTGTCTGAACAGCAGTGTGATGGCACTGCATTGAAAAAAAAACCCTGAAAAAGTCACTGACAGCAACCCTTAGACATGAGCAAAGAACAAGTGTTTTACTATCTCGATTACGTTATATTTCACATGATTCAAAAGAAAGAATACTGTTTGAGAAAATATTTTGAAGATAAAAGAAAAGATAACATCCGTTTGTGTTGGAGAAACACGCACTTTTGTCTGCTTTTCTATCCTTTAATCATCTTGCAACCCCTAAAGTCTTCAGTTTGGGACCTGATGTACAACCAAGGGCCTCTGCTGAGGATTTACTACCCTAATGGTGATTAGTGCAATAAATAAAAGTAAAGAAATGCAAAAGCCAGAATGAACGTACCATAAACCACGGTGGATCGCCTCTCTGCCCACCTGGAGTTGAGGAGAAGACTTTTCTTCATACTGCTCTCCTGGCTTACTGAGATGAAGCCCACTGAACAGTGGGACAAAGTCACCGTTCGGCCCTCACACAGTTCGTGTGCGTCTGCCTGCAAAGAGGCACCACGGCACCGAACGCAAAAAAAAAAAAAGTTTCTCCCACCTTGGAATGCGGAAGTGCTGCTTCCTGTCCTTCCAGTTAAGACCCTCGTTATCAGACCGGCCGTCTTCGATGCTCAAGGAGAAATTTCTCTGATTCAATTATCGGCTCTGTTTTTGCTATCCGCCCTGGTAACCAGGAAGGGAGCAATCATCGGACAGTTTATGAGACCGAAAAGGCCGACAGACGCCCGGTCGCTCACTTCCTGCTGGGCCTTCGTTTCACATTGGTGCTACAGGGGACATTTTGAATCCGTATCAACAGTTTGTTACAACAGCTGATTGGATTTGTGCAGCGTGTTTATTGACTGGGTTGGGTTGAAGAGGTGGGAAGGAACAAAGTATGTTAATATCAGTGTAAAAGTAGAGTACTCATATTTCCATGTTGACAGCCTCTGTTCCTCAGCTCCTCACAAAAAAAAACATTGTGCCATTTATTCTCTATTGAACATTTTCCAACAGCTGTATTTCAAGTCTCCAATACGTTGTGCTCCAGGGAAAGGAGTTTTTTTCATACACTGAAAAACAGCTGTGTAGCTTGATCAAACTGTATTTTAGCCCTGTACGCTGTATGGTTCAAACGATGGTGCTGACAGAAGCACCACTTTGGTCCAGACTGAATTATTAAACACTGGGTGTGTTGTTCTGACGTTTGGTACCAACATTCATGTTTCACATAAGTGACAAGAATTGAAGTCTATGGACCATTAATTAACAATGAAAAGATTAGTCTTAAAGTTAATGACTATTGTATGCGATATAAACTGGATTGATATTGTTGCCAGTTTGATAATTGATACCTTTAACAGGCATCCTAAAACTTGTTTTCAATATAGACAGAGTAGATAACTGAGAATTTCTGTTGTGTTTGTATCACTACTTCTTCCACCACTGTTTAGTTGTCGCTTCTATCAGTTTGAAATGAGCTTTTCAGCAGCTCATTTAAATCACAGCACAAATGAGAGAAGTCTAAACTCATTAAAGCCAACTGAGTGTGGGAAGTCGGCAGCTCTGATGCCACAGCTGCTCAAATATTTCAGCGCCGGGCCTGGGCCCGTCTGTCAAAATGGAGCCGCTGCTCGGTTTGTGCAGGGTCAAACTGACTGCAGGCTTCAGTTTGGCGATCTTTCAGTAATGTGTTTGTGGCTGACAAGATAAGGAGCTAAAAAGCAATCTTTCCCTGGACCTGAAGAAAATCTGCAAAATGGCAGAGCTGGAGAAAGAAGCAAAGTGATATTTAATTTCCACAATGTTTTTCATTTTAGCAAAGAAAACCACTCCATGTAAAGCATATCAGAATAAATGTATTAGTAGTAAATTTATTGAAAAAGATACAACCAATTAGGTGGATGGTTCACGGTCCAGAAATATGTAACAGAACGTTATGGAAGTGCATTTTTATTTTACCTTTTTTTTCCATTTATACCTTTCAAGACTTTGCACAACAGTCACTGCTTTACTAACAACATTTAAAAAGACAAGTTGGCTTCTGTTGGCAAAATCATGAAACAAAATTAAAAACAGCCTACCTACAGTAACTACCATTAGAAAACTGGAGTTAAAATTAAACATAAAAAACTTAAAACGTTCTCTTATTTTACAAACTATGTTCACTTCGGTAAAAATGAAAACAAAAGTAAAAGCCTTTGTCAGCACCATTTTCATGGGGGGGTTTCTACTCTATTTCATTTGAAGAAATTCTTCCAAAACTGTGGCAACATATATGACATGTTAAGATCCTCTTAAACATGCTTAATAAAAATGTCAGCCAATTTATTCATTCACCTCATTTTTGAGGAATGGTAGAGCATCGTTCTATCACACAATCTAAACTCACTTGAGTGGCAAATTAAAAAATAAAGTCCACTTTTTGTCTTTCACATAGTTTCTGTCAACTCAATTCATAATGAACTATGGTGGCAAATGTTGGACATGGACTGTTCAAACACAGCAACAAGGATGAAGTGACACAAAGAAGTGGCAACATAATTCAATATTTATCAGCTAATTTTGCTGGAATGGTTTATGATAAATGACCACAAAGGTCAAACAAGTTAAACCCAGCTGTTCGCTGAGGTTGTCTTTGCAAAAGACAACAATACCCTCGTCCCCAACCCCAAAATCCTTTGATCATGACTCTGAGAAAAGCCATTAAACAATATCAACCGATTATCTTAAAAAAAGACAAAGAAGACAAAATCCACAGTTCTCCTTCCCAGTAAAGTTATGTATGAAATGTAAAGACTGTTTTTTTATTGTCCCTGTGACATCTGCTGTGGGGACGTCGCTGCCCCCTGCTGTTCATCTGACATAAGGTGGAACAAAGCAGCAGCAAGTTCGTCCAGGATTTGATTGTGCATCTGGTTCTGTGTAACGTTTTATGGGTTTTCACGAAGGTCGATGGTCCATGGTTTTCATCAGAAGTGGAGATACAGTACAGGTTCACTGATAAAAGTTTTATAGTTCAAGGACGATGCAGACGGGCATCCCCGTGTGTCCGTCAGTCTTTTGTACGTGTAGCGGAGCTTAGTGTGAGGGAGAGCTTTAGGAAGGACTGGAGGGGCTGTTGGAAGAGCTGGTGTCCGGTGACGCGCTGGGCTGCTGCTGGTCCTCCGGTGTGCTGTCGGCCTGCAGCGACACCATGGCCGCTGACGAGTATTTGCACTTGGAAGAGCCACATTCACAGCTGAACAACTTGCTTTTGACTTCCCAGAAGTGGTCTCCGTAGTTAAATCTGAGGGGGACAAAAATACTCTAATCTTACACCCATTGTCGAAAAAAGAACCAATTCTTGCAGACTCACAGCAGGTCACGCTGAGTGAGACAGGTGTAATAAAGTCTGCATCAAACTGTACGATATCAGGCTCAGAGCTTTGGCGACAAGCCTGATATCATCAGTGAGCGTGATCAAAGTCTGTAGACAACACCACAAATTGAAGCGGTTAAAGTTTAATGACATCAATGATGCCTGTAAACGGAATAAAATGAACCTCTTTTCAAACATGCTCAACTTAATGTTTTTGCATATAGTTATACAGAACAGTATAGTATAATAACATAAGTTAGCATTGTCCATTGTCCAAAACTATTATGTCTGATTTTTTAATGTGACAAAATGTGGACCACTATGTCATTTTGGAGGGGAAAAAACCTTCTTATCATTTATATATATTGTATTAAAGTGCATTTCAGCCAATAACCATTATAAATAAAAACAAAACAAAACAAACAAACCTTACAACATTTTTCTTTGACTCTAAAATATCAATACTGGTATCAAGACTCCAGCATCTGTCAGGCTAATAAACATCAATCAGGATTCCCAATGACACAAGATGGAAAGACACTTCAGTCTTACCCAAGTTCCTCTCCAGCCACGATGTTTTCACTGGCAAAGAAGGCAATGTGTGGGAAACGAAGGTCCTGGTGCGTCGTGAACACTCGACAGGCAAACAAGTTGGGTTCGCACATGTGATTGAGGAAGCGGCTGATGTTTCCATAGAAACGGGCATCGATGCAGTATAGATCTTGCGGCTGGGAGAGAAGACAAATGAAAGACTCAGACGAATAAACGAGCCCTAAGTGCACAGCTGAGAGGAGATTTAAACACGGGAAATCTGAGATCATGTGAAAAATGACATGTTTCAATAATAATCAGAAAATTAGAGTGAATTTCTGAATGTTTTTTTTTTTATTCATTCACACCTGCTTCCATTTTAAAACATTAAAAGTCGTCATGTTGGCACTTACCTTATCGTCCAGGCTGAACAGGTAAGCGTCATTTTGCCTCATCTCTGCTTCAGCTTCAGAGATGATCTCGCCTACGTACCTGTTGGAGGGCAGGTGACCCGTTAGTGGCTGTAGACGCCACTGAAATGTTTTAACGCAGACGCTGTTTACAACATGTCGAGATTTCATGAGAGTGGAATTAGAAGGTTTTATGTGGGAGGACTGCAGTTCTGAGATACTGAGCTTCAAAGATTTAACATCCCCTGCTGTGAAACCTGAGGTGAATTTCCAAATATTAAAAATATTTAACCCAAAAGGTCATTTTTAATGAAATATATTACACCACGCAAATTATTCAACAGTGAAAGAACACGAGTAAGTGGATGACTCAATTTGAATTTTTAAAAGAAAAAAGAATATTCTCAAGGTCTGATGTTGCACACGTGAATATTCTCATTCATCCAGGTCACAGTTATTTAACGCAACTGGACTTGGTTATATGTCGTTTAAGACGTTTGATCTCATCCAAGACGCTTCATCAGTCTGACTAGTCAGACAAGCATTAGAGACTCGAACGTCTTCAAAGACATACAACTAAGTCCAGTGGCGTTCGAGTCAGTTTGCTTGAGATGAGGTCTGATGAAGATATTTCTCTATACATTAATCTATTTACCTATAAAGCTTCATAATTCTGTTGTCATGTACATATGGTCCCTGGATCTTTGGCTTTTTGTAGCGGATTTATTTATAGGCTGTAGTGTGCAAGCAGAACAACCGTAGACCAATGTCTTAAATGTTCATTAAAATTATTCAGAAGTGAAACCCTGATTGCACATCCAAAAGAAATAGCGAGAGACAGTTACCACTGCCTCTAATGACAGATATTTATTTATGGCCCACAACGTAAATCAAATGAATTTAACTGTGAAAAAACACATAATTATTCTAATTATTTAAGAAACACAGCGGGTGACAGTTTATATTTTTCTGATTGTCAATAAATTAAATTACTGACAATCATCTCATGAAAAGATTCGAACTGACAACAAGCTCTTCTGACTAACATGTATTGTGTGTGTTTGTGTGTGCGTGTATGTCCAAAGCCTGATGAATCCTATTCCTGTGCCATCAAGCTTGTTGAGAGGTTCACTCACTGAATGTATTTAATAGTTTTTGGATGATCACAATGTATTGAAAATACATCAATTAGTCACACAGTGGTTCTGGTGATCATCCTGCTGCTGTCAATAATCACTAGCACAGCAAATGTGCACTAATACATTGCTTAATGTAGTCCAGTGTAAATGTAACATTTCTCTGAGGAACAGCTGCTAAATATTACAGTCCCGAGAGGTTTTAAGAAATTACTGAGCCTTTTGAAGCAACAAAACTACGCAGCACTTTACAGATTTACATCTTCAGGAGGAAGAAATGCACTTGATGGGTTGAGAGACGCAGAGAAAGCAGGAAAGTAAGCTCGTAGTGCCAACATTGTGATAAACAGACAGGGTTTAGATCAGGAACTTGTTTATCTCAAGTCAACCGCCAAAGGAAATGTTTTTTTTTTTATGTTAGCCAACACATTTTTGAAATGGCACATGGCAAAAAAAAAAAACAAGTTGTCAAAAAATGTCACAATACATTAGCAAGATAGTGACACGTCAACAAAACACCTCAGTGACACCGAAGGCACTTCTGAACATGAGAAAGCAGAGCGGAGAACGACGTCTCTCTCGTCCGCTGGCTCAGCCTGAGCTGCGACCATCTGGCAGCTTGTGAGAGTAGCAGGTTTTTCAAATCGGAGGGAAAAGTGACACATCGTGCAGGTTCTGTGTCATGCCCAGATTAGTCATTTTTTAAAAATTAAATAAAAATCACTGATATAAAGGAAAGACAGGATTCAGAGGACTTACTCGCATATAAACGTCCCCTGTGGTATGTCTTGCAGTGCACGGACACCCCAGCCCTTCTTACTTGTCCTGAAGAGCTGAAGTCTGGTCCTGGAAGAGCCACAACATCTTTGTTACAGTTTTATATTTCTCTCTCCAGCAGACAATTACCTGTCCACGTCTTTCACATTCAGGATGTGCTACAGGGCATCAAATGAATTATAACCTCTCGGCCTTGATCTAAGATCGTTTACAATGAGTCTTTTGTGTCGTGTTTCCCACTACTGCCATGGCGACTGGTAAAACATTTTTCAGAGGTTACTGCTGACATCTGTATTTTGCTGAAACATACATTTTATCCTTTAATGTTCTACTGAAGATAGATGAATAAAGTACTTTTTTTTTTTTTTTTAAATCTGTACACACACAGACACGCAGATGAATTTAGTACCTGAGTCCATTCTGCACTACGCGGTTTTTGCAGGTCCTCCAACAGGAGCACGCATGGTTACACTCAAAAATGAGAGGAGGCTCTTCACGGCAGAATTCAGGCAGAAGACGACCTTTCTAAACATGGCGAAAGGAAAAAAAATGTACATAAATATCTATATCCGTCAAGGTTACCAAGACAGCATGATTTATTAATATCACGATACACTGAGGGCACTGTCTGTACGAACCTTGTCATACCAGCAGCGCAGACTGAGCTGTCCACACATGCAGATACTTGTCGAACAGTCCTCTTTACAAACACAGTACTGTCAGCCATGGATAAGGAGAGAAAAATAATATCGGTCACTTCACACTGCGCTCTGTTTCCTTTAAAAAACCTGATGAAAGGGTTTCCATCTCACCTGTAAGTGCGTTATATTCCTGTCAATGTTCATTGGGGAGGTGACACAGTTTTCAGAGATGTATTTGTAGCCGTCAGGATACGGTTCGCTGTCGACGGAGTTGACGCAGGGAATAGGAACACACTCCTGGCCCAGAGCGATGTCACTGTGAACAGAGCAGACGCCGGTTAGGGGCTGTCAAAGTTTTGACTTCCATTTTGTCATCAGTGTATCTGCATCATATTTTCCTGACTTTGAAAACT